>VYXF01006331.1:225316-284823 GCA_013397295.1 Polioptila caerulea | reverse complement strand
GGGCGTCAATGGCAGCGAGTGTAGGGGAAGCCGCGGCGTGTGGGAGCCGGGGGGGAAACAGCGGCCGAGGAAAGAGGGAAGGGGGTTAGCCGCGGGAGAAGGGGGGATCCGGGCAAGGAAAGGGGGAGTTTCGGGAGGAGCTCAGCGCCCCCACCCGATCCTTGGCTCCCCTCCCCCCGCCCGGTGCGAGCGGCTGGTGCGGTGCCTTAGCGCTTTGTTTTAAATTCCAGGTCCAGCCTCGGCCGCTCAGCCACGATCGAGGCTTTTACCGCAGCCTGAGCTCATCATGAAGGTAAAACACTCGCTCGCGTGCCTGGGAGGGGAAAGGAGGGAGGGTTGCATGGAGAAATGCTGTCCTATCTGTCAGTCCATCTGTCCCGACCCCGGTGCGAGGCTCGGTGCTGGTGCAGATCCAGACTGCGGGCAGCTTCGCCCCCACTGCCGTGTTTCAGTGCCTTGGCTCGTTTGCTGATCGTGCGGCGGGCTTTGCTCCGCCGCGTTATGCTGGGGGAAGCTCTAAGTTCGCCGAGCAGGGGCTGTTCTCCTTCAGAAACATTGTTTGTCGGAGAATAAGGACATGGCTGCCTGGGCTGAGCTTGCTTCATGGAGGAGCAGGGCACCGTCGCCCTGCTCGGGAAAGTAACGTTGTGGGGAAATGCTGGCTCTACAACATTGTTTACTTGAATAGAGGGTACATTTACTTACTTTCTATTCGTCAGTAGGAGTTTGGTTGAATGAATAATCTTGATGTGATCAGGGAGGGTGCATGTAAGAGATTCTCTGCAGTGAAATGATCGTTGTAAGGTGCAGAAAGATTTTCAAACAGGTTCTAATTTTCCTCTCGGTACTGTGTAGTATTCATGTACCTCACTGTCATGCTTTTTTCTTCTCTTAGACCTTTCTAGACTATTTATGTTTGATGTATTATGCAAGCTTTATAGAAAAAAAAATCATATCGGTAGAATAGAATGTTTTCTTCTGTGTGTGGCCAAGAACTGTGCACCTAAAAGTAGTTTTTAACAACTGCGTTTGTTGAGTTGTTTTTTTAACCGTTTTGCTGATATATCTCACTCAAACTGCCATTTACATTACCATGACCCCCATGTAATTCAGCTCTCGGTCCTGTCAGGCAGCAGTAAATCTCATTTCAAAATACTGTAAATCTTACACAAATCAAGTGTTACAAACCTGTGATACATCAATTCTTTGGTGTTTGTTAATAAAAAAGAGCAGTCTGTATGTGGGTTCTTCCACTATCAGAGTTTTTGCCTACTGTCTGTGAATGATTATTATGTAAAATGTGTACCTAGTACTACATTTGCTGCTGGAAATGGCAAATGAAATAGACTCTTAATTTCTAGATTGATCTGAGTTGCTGAGCAGCAAAGTCTTTCTCTATAGCTGTTAAAGGCTTAGCATGTTCTTTTTTACTTTGGTGACTTTATGACAGTGTTTTTTTAAAATCATGCTTTAATTGCCCTCTCTGTGATTTTTTCTTTAGCAAGTGCTAAGATCTAAAATACTGCACACATCTGTCTTATTAAAAGTAAACTATTTATGAATTTGCCACAACAGGCTGTTGAAGTTGTATGATAGGGAGCTTTCCAAATGTGGCTCGTTGCCTGATGGGGATACGGGAGATGGAAGCAAGATAAACAGGAGGCAGTATAGGGAGCTTTTTTCCCCAGAAGGAAAAATCACTTATTTAAATGACAGTTAAATTTACATAAGTTTCTAATATTCTTTTTCAATGTAAACAAATCTTAGAGTTGCCATAGAGATTAGGTTCAGATAGTGTGGTTTTGGAGCCATATTAATATGTAGATAGACAGTTGGGAGCATGAGGAGGTCAGATCTCAAGTAGAAAGCAAAGTGTTCTGTGAAATAGTGATATAGATCCACTTCAGGCTGAATTAAATGCATAACAGATGATCAAATTTGGAGTATCAAATATAAAAATCTGTGAATAGATCTGTATTTTTTTTAAAAACTCGCACGGCTTACTTATTTTTCAGTAAGGTATGTGCTACTATTGCATGTTTATTTTTAAAGTTGGGATAAATTCTGTCAGAGTGTTCAGGTGTTAAGTTTAAGTCTGTAGTTTTTGCAATTTGTGTGTGTAGTGTTAAACTTGCATATGCTTGAGATAACTCCAGTACTTTATTTACTGTGCCCTGTAGTGTTAAAGGGAGGTTAATCTGTAAGTCATTACTTTGAAGCTTTAGTTATTACAGGGCAACTTTTAGCAGAATTGTAATTCCAAAGAAATTTCTAAGATTCAACAACTTAACTAAGATTATAGGAATGATACAGGGGATCAATCCTTCTGGCTGGCTTAAATTCGTAATTTATTAGTTAAGCTTACAAGGATGCAAGCTTGTCCAATAGCAGTAAGGCAGAATGCTTAAGAGCATTATTTGCTTTCTGTTTGTATCACTTCAAGGTAACATTGACTATGTTAGATCAAGATACTGTTTAAATATGACTGTATATTTCTGTGCATTTACTTTTTAAGTTATCCAAAGCGCGTGCGTCAAGGACACTTGAGCATACAGAGGATTTAATGCTTTAAGACCTAGTCTTGCTTAGAGTCTGCTGACTGCAGACTTGCTTCTGACTGCACGATTGAGGCCTGTGTTTTGATTTATGCCTTGGTCATTCTTTCAGGTGCAGAGGGTTGTGGATTCTGGTGCACAGGGCCTTAGAATTGGATTCTTCCTCAGTATCTTTGTCTCTTTACTTACTGACTCCTTTCCCCCACCTGTGTGGTGTGGATAAAATGTTAGTCTTTCTTTGTGAAGCACAGTGAGCTGTGTTTAGGAACGGCACCAACAATTGTATTTACACAATACTGTAAGTCACTCATGTTCCTGCATTTCGCAATGCTTTGACACAAGAGAGGTATGCTGCCTGCTAGGAGATTACCAAAGCTCTTGGTATAATTGTTCTTGTAATAATCCAGCTTAATCCAAGGAAATAGAGTCCCTCGTATCAACCAGCATCTTTAGCCTATTAAGCAGTCTTCCCATGGACTGCAAAGACCACTTAAAAACAGACTTGAAATATGTCTTACAAGAAGTGTTCAAGTCTTAACAGAATTATGCTTGTTATTGTGATGTTCTACTAAATCAGGCTTTTTCCTGTGTTGCTTGACCTCTGATAGTTAATACAATTGTGTAGATAATGGCTAGGTTTGCTTGCATGTTGCAAAGTTTTTTTGTTGTTTAATTTAGCACCTTTTGTATAAGGCCTTTTGCATTAAGTATGTGTCAGAAGAATGTAGAGTCTGTTTGATGATTTAAAAACTAATTGCATGCCATCAAATTACTACTTACTAAGTAGGTAGCAATATATGTAAAAGTATTCTTATGGAGTGCTTATTTTAGCTCCAAAATCAGGAAATAAACTCCATGAAAGCAAAGTGTCTGCTTTTAAAGAGAGAAATAAACACAATCTTGGTTTCACCAGTGATTTGTACTAAGAACTGCTGCAAATGCTCGTGATATTTTTAATATGTATCATGATATTTGTTTGATATATAAATATGTGAATGAAGGTAATAAACCCACTGTAGTTAAAAAGTTCACTGCTGAGTAGAAATCAAAAGAGTAGGTGTCCCAGAAGCTAGAGCAATGCTCTATGAATTAAGAGATCTGAAATTACTGTTTCAATGTTTTGATAGTATTTGCATGTTAATGTTTTTCATTCTGTAAGGTACAAACTATTTAATGGTTGTTGATACTTCTCTTTGGTATTCCTAGATAATCTTGGGTGCTTGCGCAAAGTTGCCAGACTAACAAATTAAGAAAACCATGCCTATGGTTTATGGTAGATTTTTTATGTTGGTTTGGTTTTAATTCATCCTGAATTTACATTTTTGTTTCAGTAGTCTGTACTAGTGACCTCCAGCTACCCAGAGAGATCACTGGTGCACACTGATGCTTAGTGTTATTTCTCTTAATGTGTGCCAGACCATTGCTCATACTCTCTGCCAGTATGGCTGAAGACAAAAGCAAAATACCTAGTAAACTTTTCAGCCACTAGTTTCCAATTTTGAGCACAAGTCGGTTGAAAATCCCATTGGTCTGATGCGGGCTGGAAATTAGTCATGGAATGTAGTGACCTTTCACTTTCTAGTTAACTATTTGAATTACAGCAGAAATTGAGGCTTCTGAAGGAAGAGTACTGTTAGAAAAGTTTTTGTGATGGAGGCAGGAGAACAGGTAAGTCTTAAGAGGTGGTTTTCCCCTATAACTTGTTTTTACTTTGTGTAAAATGATCTTAAATTCTTTCCTGATGTTCCAGTTTGAACAAGTGATCAGAGGCAGTTATTGACTTCCTCATGCTTGCATAATTATGTAGAAAGGAAAGCAAACACCACTTGCACCAAGCAATTACAAGTCATGGTGGAATAATCTGTTATTTTGAAATTGTTTATTTGCACTTTTTAAATGCTAGTCTTTGTATATATTACAGTGGCTAAACAGCGTGTGAGTCTTGAACTCAAATCTGCATGGGTAGTATGTGGCTGTTGAATAGTTGTATTGGTTGATAAGGGCTCAGAGTTAATTAGAGCACATAGTGGAAAAAAAGGCTGTCTTAGAGTGAGAAGACTGAAGTTGTAATAAACTATGAGCATTAGTACAGTTAAGTTGCCTGTATTATTATCTTCAAAGTTGGTGAAGGATTTTTGGATCAATGCTCTCATGGCAGCATAACTATTGTGTGAGCATACTGTCTAAAAGAAGTGTTAGTAGGCAGAATAATGAATGTGCATATCTTCACTGGAACACTTTGGGATGGTTATTCAGTTCACTTTGTAATCCAAAACAAGTATTGTATACATGTAGAGCAGAAGCATGCTGTGATACACATTGCATGTCTGTTTTCAAAGAAATTCTGCATTGTAGTTGAAAAGCCCTTTGAAACAAAATGAAAAGGTTTTGAGATATTAAGCTTTACAATCATTATCAAATACTTAATCTGAATGCTTTGCTGATTGAAAAAATAGTGCTAACTTTGAAAAAGGTGGAAATGATACTGTTGTCACAAATTGGTTTGAAATTTTTTGTTTAAATCCTACAGATACACACATTTTCCTTAGAAACATGTGCTTTTATAATAGGCTGAAGAATAAAAGGGAGTTTGAGGTATCCTCATTGAAAAAGACAACAAATTTTACAAAAAAACCTAGAGCTTAACTTCACTGGGCACCCTAAGGTGATACACAGCCATCCAAACGCTCGATTATTTATCAGTTCATACTTACTTTAAAGGAGTTCACCCACTTTCTGTTCACTACCTGTTGTGAAATGCAACAGTTGGATTCTCTGCATTTCTACTTAATAGGCCCTTCAGCTGTTTTTACTGAAACATACAAAGCTGAAAACCATGGACCTTAAACTGTTCCTGCCTTAAATGTGATTCAGGTCACAGTTGAGAAATGGCGAGAAGTCAGATATTGTGGGTGCTTGCTTTTTAATTGATATGCTTTGGTAAAAAATACTACTTTTTGTCTTTTCCACTTAGCACTTAGTGTCCAGTTACTGTGCTTGCTATCACTCACTGGATATTTGCTTGGATATGTGCATGGAATGGATTTTTAAAGACTTCTAGAAGACTTCAGAAGGCCTCCAGGGAACTGAGAAGAATTGTTTAGCTCTATGCATAAACTAAATGTTAGTGATTTAATATGTGTTACAATAATTATTTTGAAAGATTTTGAGGGAAAGTCATAAATCTGGGTAGTTGGATTTTTTGTTCTTTTTTCTGTTAACATGGGGTGACCAGATGAGGGGATATTTCAAGGCATTCAAGTAAGGGAAAGACAGCAAGCCACTTTGATATTCAATACTTGACAAGACATCTATTTTCCTTCTGAAGATCAGTTTGAACCAGGGGAGAAATTCAATAAAGAGAGCACTATTGGGTTTTTGTTTTGTTTTGTTGTTCATTTTTTTTTTGCTTGGCAAACTATAAAGCAGTCATGACCTGTTTAGCAAGAAGTGTTTGTAAGCAAGCTCTGAAAGCCAGTTGTGAGAATGGGTGCAGAGCAGGGTGTTGGAGAGTGTGGCTGAGTTACCTGTAGAAAACTAGGACTGAGATGAGCCAGCTGTTTTATGTGCTACCACTATGTGACAGTGACTTCCTGAGTGAGTATCTATTAATTAATTGAATGTAGAGTACTATATTGGGGGTTCCTAAACCTGTCTTCACTATGAATAAAATTGTGCTGGACTATGAAAAGGCATTTTCTTTACTGAGAATGAAAGCAGTAGGAAAAGGCATCACTCCAGTTAACATGGAGTTAGTTGCTCCCACTGCTATTGTCTTTGAGCCTGTATTTCCTCTAGAGTGAAGATAGGTAGTCAGTACACCAAAGAAAAGACTTTTTAGCATCCAGAACTCAAGATTAAGTAGTCTTTGATTGTGACTTAGGCAGATCCCCTTAGGGAGTAACTAGAGACAGCATTCATCAGTTGTCATTTAAGAGAAGTGTGAATGCAAACATCTGTAGAGCTTTGTTACAGAGCAGAACACCCAGGTTGGACTAATGTGAATAACACGGGGCAGAGGAGTTTGCTGTTCTTACTGTTTAATCTGTTGGTTTGTGCCCCAACAACCTGTAGCAAAGGATTTTGTTTCATAAGCAGTTTGTCAAATTAAGGTCATATGGTCATAGAAGAATGCAGTCTTGTCTCCTTCCACTCTTGACTGTTTATTCTCATTGTCTTCTGTGCTAGCAGTCCATTTGCGTGGTGCCAGAGTACAGGGAACTAAGCTGAAATTAAGAACAATTAGATACATACACTCTTCACTTGCAGACTCTTCCTGTCCTGACTGATGCCTAGCAGAGGAAGAAAGGACACAAAAGCAGAAGCACACCAAGACTGATTAGGATTGGTTTAAACTGCATGTGAACACACATCCCTCCCCATCCGTCTGCCGAGTTAGCAGTTTACAGTCATTTGGCTAAACATTCTGTAAACTCTCTACAGGTGAAATTGCCACAGAAGGTGTTTTGTACTTGCTTGCTGCCTAGAACACCAGGCTTCTTTATACGTTTGAAATCCATGTTTTCTAGAAGATGTTGAGTGAAAAGATTTAATTGAATTGATGCTGTGTCTTGAAAGGAATGAATAAAATTAAATTTTCAATATGATAAGCATTGATTTCAAAAAGTGGAGAGGTCTTAAAGAGATGGTATCAGACGAAAAACTTCATTTTTTAAGGAGGCCAATATAAGCTTTGATTTCCCTCTGCCTTCAAGTTCTTGTTCAATATTTAGAAAGAATACCATTGATAACAATTATGTCTCTTTCTACTTAAATTAGAGAGACAGTTAGTATTATAATTTTCTGTAGAAATATATTTATAAATATTAGATTTCTATCCTATAAAGGTGAGAATCTTTATATGCTGATGATACATTTTGACAATTGGTACTTTAACCAATGGGGGAAGATGTAAGCAATTGTGCTACCTTTATTCCAAGTTAAAACAATAGGAAATGATAGTTTGGGGAGAAATTACATCACTCATTGATAAGGGAATAGAAATCAAACTTTCAATATTTCTTTTATGTGTTAAGAAGGCCTGTGTATTTATGAGTAGACAAGTGGAGACTTGGTGACAGTTGGGTGCTAATGCCAGTTGGAGATGGTAGAGTGAGGTGTGTGACATTTTCTGCTTATTACCACAAACTTAAAGCAGATATTTGCATGATATGTTATCTTCCTTTCTAAGAACCGGTGTTCTAGCTGAACTTTTATCTGTGAACCTTTCTCTTTTCCCTTCTAAGTGTCCTTCTAACTTAGTATTCCTCATCGTTTAAGACAATCCTTCTAAATGGGATTTGGGAAATGGGATTTGACTTCAGCAAAATTCACATCCACATGTATCTGATGCAAGGCTTCAGCTAGAAATAAATAATGTAGTAGGGAGTAATTTGTTTTTTTCACATTCTCTTCTGATCTGAAAAAAAATGTTTCAGTTTGTGGCAGGGCAACCTGATCCACTGTGATAATTTTTTTCCTTCCTATTTACAGCTGTCCTCTCAACAGCAGATTGCAAATGCTAAATCTCATTTGTACATTTAAAATAGTTCACGTCGTGTTTTCTTAAAAATAAATGTAGAATACATCCCTCTAAGATTCCAAAGAATACTTTAAATTAATTTAAAATGGTGGAAGAGACTTTCCAATATCCTTTATGAGTATTTAAGTGAACAAGTGTTAAGTTAATCTTTTTGTTAATGCTGTGACACTTCGGTTGGTGTAACTTCTTTTCCTTGGAGAAATAATAAGGGATTGAGACTTTTTTTTTTTAATGGGTACATTGTTATACCATCATTTCAGAGTACAGAAATTTGTAATGGAAAATGTGTTTTCTCTTTTTAACTTACTTTTCTGCTCTGCTTATTGAAAGAGAGATGTTGCTGTAATATTAAATGAATGTTACTTCAAATTACATCACTAAACTTAGAAATAAAAGATATATGCTTCTTAATCCTTGTGCTTTGAGAAATATAAATGCATTTTTGAAAACACAGCAATAATTTTATAAATTTCCACTTGAGTTTCTTTAGAAGGTTGTCCTGCTAGATGGGCATCAAGGGAGATAGTGAAATACTTAAGCATAAGTAAGACTGCAGAACTGTTTGAAAATTGGAATTTGATATGTACCAATACCTTGCTGCCTGGAACAGAGACAAAAATGGAGACGATAATTCAACTTTGAGTAACTCCATTTCCTAAATGCAGATTAATTCTGAGGTGCTCTTCCAGAACCTTACAATGACAATCCACATACCTTTACACATAGAATGTGGTTTGGGTAACTGTGTGGTGTCTGTCTTTGCAGAATTTCCTGCCTGTTTTCCTGCAATGTTGGACAATTTAGAAGAATTAAATCTTGGATCCATTCCTTTACTCGCAGATCACTAGTGCTGTTTTTACATTCCTAAAATTGAAGTAGTACAAAAGGTTGTGTCACTTGGTGGCATACCCTATTAGATACATGAGTTGAAACCTGCAAAGTCACTCTTCAAATATATTCTTATATTCTTGATCCATTTTAGAATTGGCCTGCCGAGGCTCCTGCCAAGTGTGTTCTGGAATAATTTAACATGAAGTTCCAGAAATTATTAGTGTGTATATTAGATGCCTGTCTACACTAATTCAGTTTTTCTTTGCTAGTAGCTCTTCGGCTGTTGAGCTAATATTCTGATTTCATTTTACTTTGCCTGATGCAAGCCAAAATGTTGGATTGATAAGATAAACATACTTCATTTTCTTAAAGAAAAAATCTACTTTTTCCTATGCTGTACATTAAAAAAGTACATATTTATATGTTATACTTGCCAGTGTAGGGTGATTTAGGTTGTTATATGCAAGTAAAGGGAATAAGCTGCTTTTGTTGCATTCTGTATTGTAAGACAAATACTCTTTTGGTGATAGCATAATAATAATAATATATATAAGAGAGATAGGTATATGTACTGCTATGAAAGACTTTTCCACTGGTGTTGTATGTGGCATTGGTAGCATCTAGAGAGCGACTCAAGTGGTAGTAGGTCAACTTTAAATTAGTGAAATATTTTTATTTGTGGCTCAAGTAGCACTGACTTCAGTAAAATTATACTTTGTTCCCAAGTTTAGTGTAAAATGAAATCTTCCTTTCTGTCTCTAGAGTAAATTGCTACGCCACAGCACTTACTTGAACATTTGAAGAGGTGTAATGAAATCCTAATTATGGTCTGACAATAAATATTAAACATAGCATTTATTATGTGGAATAAAAATGATCCATGATACTTAAGCTGGCCTCATCAAGTTCCTCTAGGTATTGTATGTGTATTGTATTTACTTAGTTGGAGTTTTTAGGAAACAAATCAGCTTGTAAGATCCTCATATAAACATATATATTAAAATGAGCAAACAAAACCGCAAGCTATCTTAGTGCTGTAGCTGGACATCCTTACTATATTTGCTCAGAATTGAACTTGGGGGAAAAAAACCCTAAACCACTGCAATACTTGAATGTGATGTGCAGGTGGGACTTGTGTTTACGAAAAAGTCTCCTTACCCTTAAAGGAACTGCACCATCTTTCCTTTTTTTCTGGCAGTTTCTCTTCAAACAGCTTTTGTGTCCACTGAAACAACATTCCAGCCAAGTAGTGTGTGGGCACATCAGTTGCTTAGTAAGGCCAGTGTGAATGCTTTAACTGGGTATTCCTCTTCTAGCAGGGTGATGCACAGTATTTTTATGAAAATAAATATTATGTTGGGCTGATTTGTCATGCGGTAGTACTGCAATATTAGGTTTATCTTTTAAGCCATGTATTTCAGAATTTCTCTTCAATTATCTTCTTATCCTTAGGGAAAAAACATTGATCATAAGCAAATAGTTAATTAGAATTTCATTGGCATATCAAGTTGATGCTGTAACCTGGTGATTTGATGGAGACACTGATATTTTATTGAGAATCATTGTGGGACTCCTGCATTGTGTCTTGAAACTGAAGCTCTTGGGGTGCCTCTTGTTCAACTTCTGAGAACAGAACAAGGTTTCATGTGGAAAGTAACAGTAGAATTGCTGACATACAAAAGACTATCAAGTAAAACTTAAGGTAGACTTTTTCTCTTTCATTGGAGTAATCCTAAATGTTACTTTTTGAAAAGAGGCTAAAAAATTGAAGGTTTTAGTATAAGAGGCTTAAAGACTTTTAAGAAAAAAACTGGGCTTTACATAATAGCTTCAGCACACTTGAAAGCAGTGAACAGACTCTTAGGCTACCTATGCAACTTCAAAAATTTTATTCTCTGTTCTTTAATATGTTGAAGAGTTTTGTGGAATCTGAGCAAGGATCTTTCTTTAAATAGTCACTCCCTGGAAATGGCTGCCATTAGTCACAGGCTAAGCCAGCTGAAGATGTTTTGGAAACAGGTGCAGCAATGAGTAGCCAAAGAAACTGAAGTATTGGTGGATAAATTGGATAGAAAGTATGAAACAAGTAGTTTAGGTTCTTTAATTCCCTAAAGTCTGAAAGGTAACCTAGCTGAGTACCAACTGCTTGTATATTGTTCTTATTCCCTGTGTTACTATAGTGGCACTTACAGTTTCTGTGTAGCATGCGTCTAAAATATGTCTTCATAATTATGCAGTGCTTGACAAATCTCCTCCAAACTTGTCTTCAGCTGGGTATTTCTGTTTTCTTAATATCTATTTTATTTTTAATGCTTGCTGGCTTGGTTGGCTATGGGTATTTTCTGATGGAAAAGTAGAACTTATTTGAACAGGAAAATCTTGCATCACTGTTCTGAATAGTTGCCACATCAACTACGTTTTGCCTTTCCCCCCCAAACCTCTTTTCACAAACTTAAATACTGAATTCTTACATACAGGTACTGAGCTCTTACTCTGCAAGATGAATGCTGTGGAGAGGAACGAGAAAGAGAAATCAATAATTTTCTTTTAATACCCTTGGTACTGACCATGCAAGAGTATTTGACCAGTAGTATTCTCCAAAAATGAAGTGAGATGGGAGACAAGTTTGCATGTGTGCTTATGTTTGTTAAATTTCTGTAAGTTAGGAGTTGTGTTCCTACAAGTTAGGATACTTATAAAACTAGCTCATAGAAGTATTCTTCTATTTCTTATTAGAGCAACACTGTAGTTTTTATGATGAGAAAAAGATAAATAAAAACTGTGGACTTGAATTGTTAGTCCTCACTTTTTTTATAACCCATATGCAATCGTACTGAGTTATATATGCCTTACTCCAGAAGAGGCATTTATTTCTATTAATCTGGGGAAAGTGGGATGGGGAAATAAGTTGTTGGTTTTTTCAACATGGAGAATGAGAGAAGGATTTACAATTTACTTAATAGTTGGAGGAACTGTCCATTTGAAAGAAAAGTGTATTGAGAAGAATAATGTTTGTATTTTTCTGGAAGAGGATTACATTAGTGAAAATCAATTTTATTCAGTAGTAGAAGTAGCCGCATGTGAGCATGATTATAATTTACTGCAGTTTTCTTTGGTAAATTATTTGTGGTACTAATTTCTTTGCTGCCCCAGCTAACCAGTGTCCTACTTAGTTAAGACATCTATGTTCTTTTGCCAGGGTGTGTATATTTTACCTGACAGCAGTGGCCCAATAGGTGCTGGTAAGAAACATGAGAATTAACAGAAAATAATGGGGGTTTTTTTCTCTTTCAGACCCAGATAATTGGTCATATGATTATAATTCATTAAGATTTTAGCTATATAACCAATCTGTTCTTCTTGACTGGAAACTACCTGTATCCTTAAACCACTATTTTACTGTAGTGGCAGACCAAACCTAATTTTAATTGGTTTTTGTGCTGCTTGGCTGCTTCTACATAGTGCAAGTGTGTGTATAGTAATGCTAATACTTCACTTCTCTTTAACCTTATTTGTTGTCTTGTCTCTCATTGTCTTTAGTGTAGTGCCATGGGTTCTGTCGCCTGTTTCTAAGGAGATTTGAAGATATAAATAAGCAATCTTGTTATTAACAGTCCTATTCATTTTTCAGGGACCTGTACCTTCATTAGAATATTGGGGGGAAATCAGAACATTGAAAAACTTCTGCTAATGCAACTCTTCCTATGTAATTTTATTTATTTGCATATATATAGTCGCCTTTTTTTTTCAACATGCAATAGTTGTTGCTATAAATAGTGGTTGCTATAAATTTTTATGGGAGGTTTCTCTCCTTTTTTTTTTTTTACCTGGGAGAGGAAGCTGAAGAGGTCTTTGACTCTTTTCAAAGGTGTAATACCTTTCTATAAAGATAGATCTCCATGTTTCCATGAAAGAAAGGTACTATGGAGATAGATATTTGTATTGCAGTATATTTTGCTGGAAGTTCAAAGATTTTAAGATGTCAAAAAATACAGCCTCTGCATGGACTAAGGCTGAAAAATTATTGATACTTTGCAAGCATAGTGTAGTGTAAAATAATTTTTTATCAGGAAGTAGAATCTTCTTCACAGGAAGCTTGGAGAGAAAAATGAATGTTTGATATATGTAAAAGAGGGGGGAAAAACTAAGGTAAGTATTATTATCAGGACACTGAAAAATATATCTAGAATGTATCATCAAAGAGACCAGGATAGATATACCTGTAAAGGGTAATACTTTTAATTTTTACTTCCAAAAATTTAAGCCGTGAAGGTAATAATGGTCAAACTTACACTTAGTTATATACATACGCAAACACATACATATATATATTTTATTATCTCGAAATTACCTATAGTTCTTTAAGAGGTTCAATTTGTTGGCTAGCTTGCCTTTGAATTTCATTACAATTATATTCTATTAGGTGTTTCAAATGCATAATTGTGGCACAGGGAATTCCAGGAAAACCAAATATAAGGGCTTACTATTTTTAAGCCAGAAGTATTGCACTCATGGTATATTAGTTGTTTTATCCACTTGAGATATGTTTTGTTAGCTCTTGTGTAACGTTTCCCTTGGAGACTCAAGAATAGCATAGGAGGTAACTGGTGAGGAATAAATGGCTAGTTCAGACCAGGAGTGAAGATCTGTTAAAATGTTCCAAAGAAGGATTTGCTTAACACTAAAACCTAAGGAAAAATGTGGAGATTAGTGTGTATCTGGTTCAAGTCAAACATTGCGAAAACCCAAAACAAGTGAAAAGTATTTTTAGTTTGGCTAGTTTGCAAAATGAGAGTTTTAAAAGTTATTGCTGGTACTGAGCTAGAAAGGAAGACGAGACTGTTGGTCTATGCATGCTAAATCTCCTGAAGCCAGGGGAGAAATGTGAGGATATTTTTTTAGAGCAAGTCCCTGGAAAGCAGAGGAGAGCCTGGTTTGTCTGTTCTAAAGTGCATCTTCAGGTTCTGTTACTTGTGTTTATATCTTAGTGAATCTGAGCCTTGCACTTTGTCTGAGATGAAAACAACCTGTTTAGAAAAGCAAAAGGCAAGCTGCTAGAGAGAACAGGAGCTTTTTCTGTTGGTAAGGTATCTTTGTGCTACATGCTATTAATTTATTATAGTCTGAAATGGAGACTTAGATGGCTGTATCTCCACCAAGTCTGGATTTATCAGAAGAAACTAGATGCCAGAGGTGTAATCGAATGAAATTATCTTTGCAGCGATATTGAGCCTTCCTTCAGCTGATATTTTTAATCGCAATGTCAGGCTCTGCGAAGGGGGAGAAAGTCTGCATATTCATATTCTGTCACTGCAGTGCTTCTGGGTGCATGTGCTCTGTCAGACAGTGCTAATGGGATCCCTGGGTTAAATCCATGCAAGACCATGAGGACTCAAAGAATGTTTTCCATATTTTGATCTCTTTGCCAGTGTGGTGTAACCTGAAACAGGTTTTCTGGATTCAAGCGTGCGTTGGTGTCTGTTATTGCTGTTAAACCTAGTGGAGTTGCCCTATGCAAGGCAGTGACTTGTGAGCAATCTTGCTTGTCCAGCTGTATGGCTCTGGTTAATTTTCTTGTTCTTCTGTAGATCTCTGCTCCTTGAAGGACTTTTGGAAGACTACCTCAGCACTGGATCATCATCTCAGTACAAGTTATCTGTAGTCCAGTGACATTAAATATTGCATTTTTTAGGAAAGTCAAATCAAGCAGTGGTTTTTGAGAGGGCTGATCCCATTTATAAATTGAATTAAACAAGTTGCCTCTTTTGTGATAAATTCTGAAATTTTTGAAATTAATCTTAAATTACTTCTCAGTTTACAATCAGACTTCTTATTTTGCAAAAACAGATTAATTAAAAATTGTTTTGTTCTGTGATCTAACGGTAATGGTACTTTGCTAGTTCTCTGTAAAAATCAAAACTTAGAGCATTCCTAGAGAATCCTCAGTTAAATCACTAATACCTGATTTATTTGCAAATAATGCGTGCTGGATATAAAACTTAACATTAACTGGCTTTTTGAGTGCTATACAAGTAGATTAGACTTTGAATACAAACTTGTGTTTAACCTTACATATACTCCAGTGCTGAAATGCTTTCAGCCAGTTTAAAGCCACTTCTGGGTTTTAGTGGAGATGTTTGACTGAAAACTGTTTGTTTGACACCCAGATCATTTGAAGAAGAGACAGTTTAACTATGAAGTTATTAAAGAAAAAAAAAAAAAAAAAAGGTAGCATGGTAAATGTCATCTTTCCCAAACAGCTAAGGGCCTCATACATTCAATTATTTGGAAAAAAAATAAAGCTAAGAGCTAGAGTGTGCAATGAAAAGGTAAATATAGAAAATGCTATCAAACACCGAGAGGAAAAGAAGAGGCTAACTTTATAAGTTTTGAAATTTCTATGTTTTTTTTGCAAGAACCTTAGAAGTCTGAATTATTGTGGTGTACTACTTCATCTTGTAGTTTGAGGCAGGCTGCCAATTTGCCCATTGATTTATCCTCTCCTACTTTGTTAACTCTGCTTTGTGATCTTGCAGTGAAATGATACAATGTACTAAAGTGAAAGAATAGCAATTGGGCCAAAGTAACAGAAACGAGCGAATTGGTGAGCTGAAGTTCTTCAGCCCGTAATCAACAGAGGGATGCACAGGGAGAGGCTCAGTCATTCACATGGATTTCAGCTGGGAGGGCTCAGGCTTTCCCCTTTTACACTTGTGAGTTGTTAATTTAACTCACAAAAGAAGTATGAAAGAACGCACCATCTGTTTTAACTGCTGGTGGTGAGCATCTAGCAGTACACATCTCCCCCCACCTTTCCCAGTTTCTGAAATTAGGAACTACTGTTGGCAGTAGGTAGTGTATGTCACCAACTTTGATTATTTAAACTCATTTTATTGGCTTTATTTTTGACCACTACATTTTTTGTTGTTTTCTGCAGGTAGACAGAGATTTTAGAATATTTATCCGAGCATTCCTGGCTTTCTGAGGAGTGAATGGGTTCATTCCT
Organism: Polioptila caerulea; assembly: GCA_013397295.1. Classification (NCBI taxonomy): domain Eukaryota; kingdom Metazoa; phylum Chordata; class Aves; order Passeriformes; family Certhiidae; genus Polioptila; species Polioptila caerulea. The sequence goes on along the minus strand of VYXF01006331.1, from coordinate 268,889 downwards.
ATTTTACTAGACTGATTTTCTAACTTTCTTAATGATCAAAACTCCATCCTGATGATTTTTCAGAGGATTCAAATAAATGAGTGTGACTTGCATTTAAAGCAGTTCTGTTTGATTAGATTTCTGCCATAAAGAAGCTATATACTTTTGCACCAGTTAGGTTTTAAAGCACTTACACTTTTAGAAGTTTCTTGTCAGTTCTATAATCAGGCTGTTTTGCTTCTTGCCACTTGTCAGCTCATAATTCAATACAAAACATTCATGTTTTGATTCTTATACAGGTAGTTGTGTATTTTGGTTGCAAATACAGCACAAACTCTGTTAGTAATTTCTCACTTAAAATAAGACTTTTTTTTTTTCTTTTAGTAGTCCCCATTTTTCTTCTTGTCCTCCTAAATTTAACTAAAGGGCCTATTCCATCTGTTCCTTTGCAGAGATAAAGCATTATGACTATTGCCATTTCAGAAATCTAATAAGCAATTAAATACAAACTATGTTACCAGGTTTTTTGTAAGCTCTAAGAAAAATGCATTATGAAATTCTAATCCATTATAATGGGATGTCTTCGAGGCTAAAAACCCCACAGCTATAATAGCCACAAGATTGCAGGATTTCAGAGTAATGAATATAAGTACAAGGCGAGGCAGCCAGCTTTGGCCTACATAATTTGTTGAGAGGAAGTGAGGACTGACTGCAACAGTTGAGCTTTTAAAACTAAAGAAGTGAACAGATTGTTGCTGAGTGGAGTTGTGTACAGAGTATTTTTAAAATTAGTATTATGGTAAGTAAGTTGAGCTCTAAGCAGAGATGAAACCATGTGCATACTTCCTGTCTGTCTGAGACATCGCACAAGTGCCTGGGGGTGGCAAAATGAGTTTTGACATACATCAGCACAAATCAGAAGTGGTAAAGCTGGTATTTCTTTGACTGAGTGATTTTTCTGATTACTTTGATAGGCTGTTTTGTGTATGGGGCAATTCACAGAATCTTGAAAAGCACAGGTAATTGTTTAGAAGGCTTCATGTTCTGTAGCTGCCTTTTATCAAAATATTTTGTTTTAACTGTGGGAGTTGCTTGTTGATTCAGAATTTGAGTGTGAATACCTATAGCCATATTAGGCATAGTCTGAACTGCTGCCTCAAAAGCTGCTTGATCATCCTTTTAATGTGTATTTAGTAAGACTGTTGATTTAAGGGTTTGAAATGACAGAGTATTTTAATTGATCTTATGATCTCCTCAAGCAACTAGTTACACAGCATATTAACATCCTTTTTTTGAACCTAAAAACTGTTCATCCTGAAGGTATGGGATTTATATATATATATATGTAAGATTAAAGGTCCCTGCAATATTGCTTTTTTTCCTTTGCAATGAAAGAGCACTTGAGTCTGACACTATAGGCTGAATCCAGTGAAGGACTCCAGCAAACCTGTTGGGTGTTTGTGATACTTCTCAGCACGAGTGATGGCACTATGGAAGTCTCCTTTGTCTTATAAATGTGGGCATGTGGCACTGGGTGCTCCGTCCACTGGGCAGAAAGAATTTGGTAATAGTGCTTTGTAAAGTAGGGTAGGATCTGTTGGATGGCTGGCTGAGAATCTATCTGCAAGCACTCATTACTTGAGGCATCTCATTTCCTCTGATGTGGAAAATGGATTGAACTTTGAAATCCATGGATTTGCAGTAGTCCAGAGCCTCTGGAGGAGTGAGGCTGGTGCTTTATTGAATGAGTCAAGACTCCCAGCACATTGAATCGGGAACTTTGCTGCCTTCTCATCTGAGGTTTTTTAGCGTCTGGGGCTGAAGGCAGCCAGCAGGCTGAGCTGGGGAGCCATCAACACTTGCCAGAGTTTCACGGTGTGCTGTGTGCCACATCAGTAATTCACTGCCCTTGAAAATGGAACCTGCTGCATGCTATCCCCACCTCCTGAGGGGGCAGTTCTTGGAAAAATAGCCAGAAAATAAATGGAACGTGAGGCAATGTCATACTTCTGCCAAAAAGGTAAACGCCATACTGGAATGTTAAAGCATTACTTGAAAATTGTGTGAAATTATATTTGTTTCTCTTGCAATTAACTAATCCATACCTGTGTCCAGTTTTAGGCACTAACTAGGAGAAATATGTGAAGTAATTCAATCAAACTCCACAGGGACAGTTCAAAATGCAGGGCCTATAGGTAAATGTGTATATATATATATATTTACCTATAGATAAAATCAACACCATATGTTGTTTTTTTTTTCTTTAGAAACAGCATTAGTCTTTAAGTCATTAAGAGATAGCTGTATCTCTTAAAAGCTACAAAACACAAGGACACTTGTCTCCATTTGCAATATTGATAAGAAAAAACAGTAGCAAGGAGTGCTTAGATGAGATGTTATAGAAAAGCCTGTAAGCACTGCAGAGTGCAGGATAGTTACTCCTAAATGTAAGAACAGGTATTATAGACACCTGTTTTGAATAAGGTAAAATGATCCTGCTGAGAGGAAGGACCTTGATTACCTTTTATGTGTAATTAAGTTTTTGTTTGTTTTTCCCAGGAACCTCATCCATTTTAATTTAATATTTGATAAAGTGGTTAGATTAAGTTATTTCAATCTCTTTGTAGGTATTTTCTAAACTAATTCTCATAGTTCTTTTCTGAGTGTCTTGTCCCTGGCCAGCAGTTTTACACGGAATTACTATGCAGCAATGGAGGGAGCATGGCAGATGTAAAATCCACTCTCTTGTCTAAAATTTCTTGTGTGGATGTATGACATTAGACATTTTATACTACCATACTTTTGGTACACTCTTGTGTACAGTTGGCTCTCTGCTACAAATTTATTTTGTCTCCAGAACCACAATGCACAAGTTCTTAGTTCCTGAATGCTTAGATTTGTGCATAGCCTTCATGTGCAGATTGGTTGTGCTTAACTTACTAAATAATGTGTGTTGAGGAAGGATTGATTCTCAATGAGAAAACCTCTATTTTTTCACTTTGTTCTGTATTTACATTTTTTGTTTTGTATTGTTTGATAGTTGTATGTGGGTTTGGCATTACTTTTGTGTACTCTCCCATCATTGTCCTAGCTAGCAACAATGGTGAAAACCAAATCCAGAGGCTACACATTAATTTTTTACAAGATTAATGATGTGATTTAATGTGTTATTCAGTTGAAGTTTTAATGTGGTATTCTAAAAAGTACTTTGTAATAAATTACAAATCAGCTACAGTCATGAGTTCATACAAGTATACAAAATAACATCTTAAATGCTTAGAATTTTGAAGTATAATTTTATCAGTACATATTGAAACATTGACTGATTAATAAAATCATAGCTATGTTTAGTGAATTGACTTGGGGCAGTGTTTCAGAAATCTCATTCTGTTTGGGGATTTTGAATTGTATGTCACTCCTTTAGCTTTCCCTTTCTGTTCTAACTTAGGAACAAAAATAACCACTCCTCACTTTTCCTTCCTCATAGCCAGTTTAGAAAGTGTTGTAAAAAGAATGGAAGTAAACCAAGGCAAGACATTTTATTTTGTATCTGCAGAAAAGGAGTCATGGTTTATGGTTGGAGTTTTTTGGATGCTGGTTTTGAGTTTTGGTGGTGGGTAATTTTAAGATTCAGTTTTTAAATTTAGCATTAATTTGCTTCTAAACTGTTACACAACAGAAAATAGTTTTTAAAATCAATTACAATGAACAGTAATTACAATGTGCCACAATTTCAGTGAAAAAAAACCCCCAACATTCTTGGGTAATTATCTGATTTTAGTATTTGTTCATTGTTCTTGCTCTTGCTATCAGTTTTGCTATCTAAAAATATTGTTATATTTTTCTGCCAAGTAAAATGCCAGTATTTTCAATTACCTAGCATACAGACAAGTCATTCCACATACATAGAGTTTCCTGTTCTGTATATTGTTATGCTGAATTTACTGTGCAACTAACTTTTTCAAAAGAAAACAATCATTAAATTGTGTTTGACTGGAAATAGAAATAATGTCCAAGAATTGGACAAATTGTTTGACAAATAGGTTTGTTTGGGTTTTTTTTTTCTCTTGAGATTTCACTGATGGTTGTTTTTTCAGACTTTACAAAGTCACTTCCTCATTTTGCTCAGGAACAGCCTGGACTGGTTTGTTTGATTAAACTATCAAATGATCTTTGTTTCAATCCATTTGGAATGCAAGCATATCATTAGTATATCATTAATTTCCGTGCTTTGAAACATCCCAAGTTTTTCATAGCAGCATCTCTAGACAGAACTGTGGCACATTATTTTAAATGAGACAAGTTTTCCAGACTTAATAATTAAAATAACGTTCTAAGCAATATCTGAAGCTTTTAGTTGGCAAAAGGGTGTTTATCAATGTAAAAATTGAATTTAACTTAGTTGAAGTGCTAAACAGATATCAAGAACATACTTTTGGCTGAATTATTTTATCCTCTAACAACAAACCCTTTATTGATTGCTTCCTTTTTTTGACTTAAGATTCCCCATACTAGAATGACTTTTGGTTCTTGTGCAAAACACAGGAAATGTGAAAGAAGTCATTAAAATACTTGTGATTAAAAGTCTTCATTGAAAAGCTCCTTATTTCAAATTGTTACTTTTAAATCTGTATGTATGTAGAAACAGTGTTCAGGCTTGAAATGTACAAAAATGTCTGGCCAAAATAAGTGAAGTTGTACTGTTTTACAGTACTAAGCTATAATGTTAAATAGTTTGAATATTTAGCTAAACCTTACAGGAAAGAATTGCAATCTGGTAGCTATGGCAATAATTGACTTCAAGAAAGATTTTATATTTAGGAGGATAAACAGCAGGAGTAGGCATTCAAAATATCTTTTCTTCATGTAGTCTTTCAGCAATACAGAACAAGAGACCGACAGAAGGAACTGTAAAGAATTGGTATTATTTTTAGAGAGCTTGATCAGCAGTTCTGGAGTGTTTTTATTAAGTAAGACATTTTATAGAGTGATATGCTATACTGATAGAAAGAATACAGATTTCCATTCTTAGGTCTGAAAGAACTGTAGGGAAACATCAAATACTTACTTGCCTTTGAGTAAGGTGTGCATTACCCCCATTCTGCAAACTTGAAAGTTGGTACAAGCCTGCTGGGCCACATCATGGTGCAGCAAGTCTGTGACCAAATTAGGAACAGAATCAGAATTCAGTGGGTTTTATTCAGTATGGTAGGGGAAAAAAAATACCTAAATGCTGTAATTTTTAAAAGCATAGTCACCTTTCTGGATTTGGTATTTTGAATAGGAAATGAGGTAATTACAGTTTAGATGTTTGGAAATTACACTACTCAGTAAATTTCTGGATGGAGAATTGAGTTGGGGATTGGCAATGATTAGGATAGACTAACTTTTAAAGTCTTTAAATTGTTACTTCTCATTTTCTTAGGAGAGTTAAAAGATTTTTATAATTTTATTCATCAACTTAATGTCAAAAAAAAAGGAATTAGTTCCATAAAAATTCAACTTTACATGAGTAAGTGAAAATAATGAAAATCCATTCTGCATTTAATACAGATAAAATAAGTGAAAGAAGTGTTGCTTGTGATTACTGAATTGAATTTCTTGTTTTGGGTCTCTTGGTCCTTCATGATCTTAGAACCTGTAAATACTTTCCACAGCTCACTTTTATTTGGAGAGGAAAAATCAGTTTGTGAACCCTTTCAAATCTTTAAGAACTTTAAATAAGCTTAGCACTGGACTGATCTTACTGAATAATGTGAAATAAAGAAAATACCCGCTTTGCACCTGTAGGGAAGGCTGAAGCTGTCAGAAGTTGGTTCAATGCTTCCAGACATCAGTGCACTAAGCTCTGGTAACTTCCAGCTTGGTCAAGGGGATAGACAACAATGACATTCTGCCACAGTTATGTTCTGTATAATGTTTGCTTACAAGATTGGTGAGGTGTTACTTGAAACTTCCTGTAGATTTTAAATTGAAACTGGAAATAGGTTTCATTACAAGAACTCCCCTCCCCCCTTTATAACTTGTAAATGTTTGGTTTGGTCAGGATATTTCCTACCATAATTTTGATTTGTGGGCAAATATTGATAAAATTGAAATTTTCCTTCATAAATTTCAGAATTAATAGTTCTGCCTTTCTATGAAATGTGCAGCAGTAACCAAACCAAAAAAGCAAGTAAAACTCTGATTTTTCAGACAGAAGAAAATTTGCTCAAAGCACACTCTTACTCTTGGGCTTTCATGTAATAGCCTTTTCATGTGGAAAACATCACTGTCTTTTATTCTGTTTTGTAGCTTGCAAGTTTCAGAAATATTCCTCCTGCTTCCTGTTGTGGTGTTCTCATTTCTGGAAGGTGGATGATGGGCCAATGGATTTACTTTTTTTAAAAGGAATTTTTTATTTTCTGGGCTTCAGTCTTTGTTTCAGATACTTTGTTTGCCTTTGAGGAATTGTGTGCCTTGGTGATACGGTTTGTAAAAAAGATTTTAGAAGTTTCTTAGCTTTGTTGCTCTGAAAATACAGGAGGAAAGTATTTGAAATCAACGATAAAGATATTATCTGCAAAATTGAGTATATTAAAAGTGTTATAATAATAGTTTGTCCTGAAGATGTCTGCTATTACGATAAAGTTGAGCATCCTCTGAACTACAGCAGGTTGAGCTGTAAGCAAAATCTTGCACTCCTAATTACGCTATGATTACACTTGCTTATTAAAAGATTGATTCTGCAGTGTGTGGGTGGATCTCTGCTGCTGGGTGGAACTTACTGCAGTTTGAAAGTATTTAAGGTAATAATCTATGAGTTAAATGCATTAGTATTTGTGGAGGAAATTTTTTATGGGTTTGGTTTTTTTCACCTGTGTTCGTGGAAATGTTTTTTTCAGAACTTGTTTAGGAGATGTTGAATTTACTCTTTTCCTCGGAAAAAAAAAAGAGCTGTTTTTTAAAATTGAGTCTTTTCAAGCCTTTATTGCCTCAAAAATTTCTGAAATCCTATTGAATGACTTTGAGGTGGCTGCTAATTCTGCAGGATGGAAAGGGGATTTAAGGTTCCAGCTATGTGAAATTTTTGCTTTTCATTAGAAGACTTTAAGATTTGGCTTGTTTTTAGATTTAAGTAGTGGAGTATTATTGGTGGTATTATTATTATTTTGCTACTAAATAATGGGACTGGGGTGACTGTAGATGGAATAGTCAAGTGTGTGTGTGATGACTTCACTTGCAAACTGTGCTTCCATCTTGAATTATGGACTGTAGACAAACAATGAGAAAGCACTTCCCTTGGAAAAATAACCTCAATTTTAGTTGAAAATTCCTAGCAGTAGGAAAAAAGTTTTGCCACTGCTCCTCATGCTTACTATGGGTGAGAAATCAGATTTTGAGCTTTATGATGGTTTCTCTTTGAAACTCAATAATAATTTGGGTGCCAGGAGTGGTCAGAGGGAAAGGGTCTTGAATCTTTAACAAGCTTTCCCTGAACCTTGGTTTTTGAAATTAAACAAATCTTAAATTTTCAAAACCAGTCCTATCTTTTCACTAATTGTGGGATAGCTGGGGTGGTTTTTGCTTGTTGAAAATGTATCACTAGTTTCCTGACTCAAGAGTTTTGTAGAGTAGATAAATGCTTAATTTTCAATGTTGAATGCAAACTGAAATCTTGCCTCTTCAGACTTGATATACATGAAAGACTGAGGGAAGGTTTTCTCTCTGTGTATTACTCCAAAAGCAGTCCTGCAGGCTTTCCTAGTAACCATGTCTGCTACATTTCTACATTGAATACTTAATCTTGTTTTCATGTGGTTTACTTGGAACATCCTGTGCATGGTGCCGAAGAATACAGATTAGGAGATAGAAATAACACATTCTCACACACCGTATTAGATGTGCTTATGGGCAAAGCACAATGTAAAGCAATTTTATCAGCTGCTGTATGGCATGACAGACTTTATAAAGGAATTTGAATATAGTAATGCAGCACAGTTGAAAGAAGAGATGTGAGGATGATTTCATCCCACGTAGGTGGAAAAATATATGTTTGTAAAAAAAAAAAAAAGCTGGAAAACCAACTTCTTTACAGCTTTAAAATGTATGGAAAAGCGTGATGCTACCATTTTAGATTGCAGTGTGAAAATGTGTATTCCACAGTACCCTGGAGATTACTTTGTGTGTTTTCCCCCTCAAACACGGACGACCAGAACTGTTAATACCGATGTAAATATCCAAATGCAGAAGACGTGCAGGTTGTTTTATGATGTGGGCATCTAGCCATTTATCAATCCTTCCAGGTATAATCAGCTCGAAGGCTGGAGCAGAACCCTTCAGCAGCCTGCTTTTCCTGCCAAAGAAAATTCCGCCACTGAATTGGTGGAAATTGCTGACTGGTCACCTAGAGACTGCTTCTTATTTAAGTGGTAAACCAGCTTTTCAGCCCGGCGGCCTGTGCTGCAACTGCTCTGCGCGCACAGCAGTTGTGAATTGAGATAGCAGAGAAACTATTCATCCTACTCCCATTAATAAAACCAAATTAAGTGCTACTAGTAGCATGGCGGTTGTCCAATAGTTTGGATTTCCGAATGGAAAGTGCAAAACTGCAGGAAGTGCTTTTCTTTTTATCCCTTCTTGCTCACCCAAGACAGCGCCGGAACTTTTTTTTTTTTTAATAGTAATTTGGCCGATGATTTAGGATATCGGGGCGTATTCCAGCGGCGTCCCGGAGGAGCTGCACTGCAGGGCCGCGGGCAGCGCTCGCACGTTTCCCGGCCGGATCCCGGAGTTGGCGCTGCCGGTGCTCCGTGCCCGACTCCAGCAGCGGCAGGCTCCCGGGAAGCCCTGCGTGCAGATTTACCCGGCAATCGCCTTAAGGGGACAAATTTAGTGTACGGCAATCCGCGCTTAATCTCCCGGAGCCGTGGGCGCCTTCGGGGAGAGGGCGAGGGCGGGCGGCCGCGCTCGGGGCTGGCTCCGGCAGCCAGAAACTTCTGGCAGCTTCCCGGCCCCGGCCCCTCCCCTTAAAGTGGCAGCTCCCGGAGAGCCTCTGGTGCTCGTGGGCCCCCCCGAATGAGCGGAGAGAGTCGCCCTGGCGCCGTGTTCCTCCGGCGGCCTTGCTGGAGCGCCGGCCCGGCTGTCGCCAGCCCCTCGGGGCGATGCTCGAGCCGCCCTGGTCGCGCCCTGCAGCGGGTGCTGCGGAAGGGCTCATCCCGGTCTCTCCCCAAGACAGCCCCGCCGTAGCCCCCGCCTGGTACCCGTGTGCGCACGGATGGCCGGCTCCCCTTCGGCAGCCTGGCCTCGGTCATTCGTGCAGACCAAATACTGATTCCTCTTGAAACCACCTCCTGGGTGAGCGGTATCCGTGAAGATCTTCTGTGCCAGTCTTCTGGCAATAGTAAAACAACCAAAAGAGCCAGCCGAGATATTACCATCAGCGTCGCTTTTCTCCTTCCAGTCTGAGCTTTTCAAAAGAGTACATTTAGAGATATAGAAACATTGACAGGATATCCTGGGGTGTGTATTGAAGCTGCTCTGAATGAAAGACGTTCATGATCTCATTCTGCATGAATGGTGGCATGTGCTGGGCATACTCTTCAGTTTTGCTGTTGACAGAAGTTTACTGATTGTTTGTGATATACTCCTGAAATGATGATTCTTACCTTTAAATTAGAAAGTGCAAGCGATTATGTTCATAAAATGTAAATGCCCATTCACATTATCTTTTAAAATAGAATGAAGGCTGAGACAGCAACGTATGAGACTAGTACAGTTTTGTTTTAAGAGGCCTTCAAGAATTTTAGGAAGCCCAGAACTTTTTGTATTATGGGGTAGTCCCCCTTCCTTTTAAATACCATTGCAATGATTCTTGTTAAGATATTTTCAGTCGGCTTGCAATGCCTTTTCCAAGGTTACTGATCTATCAAATTCTAGCTGCATTTTAGCATACTGGTTTGTTTTGTTTTTGTTTTTTTTATTTCCTGGAAACCTGCTCTGAAAAGCCTAAAAAAGAATAAAAACAAATGTCAGAATTTAATAAGAAAAGATACATTCAGTCTGAGCATAAGGACATCTAATAAATGACGTAAGCACAAAGCAGGGAAGGGATAACAGAAAGGTAAAAATAGATGTATACTAATTTTTAATCTCGCTAATGTTGGTGGAATTGAATAAAACCTGCTTGAGAACAAGTGACTCAGTTGGTGAGAATGACAAAGTCATGATAACAATTATCTGAAATTAATGCCAGACTCTGATCATTACTTTTATTTTTCTAGTTTGCATTCACTATGATGCATCACGTTTTGCTAATTATTTTAACTTGCCACTTTCGGCTGTTACTCTGTCACAATGAGGGAATTATCTTGGAAATTTCAGTCAAGTGATCTGGGTGGGGGGAAAGCCCATGTAATTTGTCTTCCCGTGGAATAATGAAATTACAGGAAAAAATCCAGTATGTATCAATTGAAGATTTCAGATACTGCTTTAAAGTGTATAATGATTTATAGTGGTAGTTAAAGAAAACAATTTCATCATTTTTATCTCAAAAGTCCCTCCAATACTGTATTTCTAGTAAACATACATACATTGGTAATCAAATAGTCCATATGTTTGCTATTCTTTGAAGTTCTTTAGAGTAGTAAATATTAACTAATTCCAGTGAAAGGAATAAGAGTAATTTCATAGGATTTAGCAGGCTGGAGATTGAAATTAACTTGTGTGTTAGTAACAGAAGTTCTTACAAATTTGAATGAATTTTCTTCCTGGAAGAGATTGTTAAGAATAAGTTAGAGTAGTGAAAAAGTAATCACAGTACTCGTAATTATGATCTTTGTAAGAATTTAAAGTCCTCCTTAAAGCTTGGTTGTTGACTTGCCTGTTTCTCTGCCATAATTTTTCAAACAAAGACCAGAGCTTCAGATTAGCTTGGTGCTCAAAATTTATTTTTTTGTTTTAGTTAGCGTCGATAGCAGTGAAGAAAAAGTGTTCTGTATTTTTCTGTAAGTTCACCTTGACATTGCGGATTAGTCTTTGTGATAATTCTTTTGTCTGTATAGGGAAATATAAACTGACACTGACACAACCAGCTCTTTAAGCTTTGTTTATAGGAGAATCTTAGCTGTGTGCATCTGTGTGGACCTATCTGGGATCTGCCACTCTTGTTAAAGTAATCTCAGCACATCACAATTCCTTTTAACTTTTGAAGACGAACTGGCATGAAATGCCATCACCCCTGTAGTGGTGAATGAGTTTCTTCACTAAAGAGTGCAGTAGAGCAGAAGGGATGCTCCCCTTTTAGAGCTTTGCTGTCTTTGCAAGAGAATTCATTGCTGCTTTCCTCTGCTCAGATTCATATTGTGTGAAACAGCCACTTCTTGGTTCCCTTCAGTGAGAGTCCTGACCAAAACCAAATTTATCACCATCTGAGTCCCTCTTTCAGCATCCATTCAAGTGCAGCAAGTGAAAAGCATTGCAGCCTGCCTCCAAGCCAAGTACTGTTGGGCAAGCAAGGAGGGAATGAATTTCTGAATCCTAACATGCTTAACAGATTCCTTGTTAATCTCAGTGGAGTTTTATTGCTATTAAGCCTGGATTAGGAAAGGGATAGGTGTTCATGGGTACACTACCACCAGCATAGTATATCCTACTACTCTGCATGCAGTCACGTACCACATGCAGGGAGAGAGAGTGAGGGGTTCCTCAGTGCATTCGTGCTTCAGATGATCTTAGAAAGTGCAGGTTGATAACAGTTTTATGGTACTTGGAAATATGTTCTTTTACCTGCCAGTGATAGAGAGAGAGAGGCTGTAACAGAGTAACTATAAGAAACGTCATTAATAAGGATGTAGCATCTGATATTTCTCAATTTCAAGTTTTATAAAACTTAAATTTCTGAAAAATGGTGCATTGGAGCATTCAAGTACACACTCTCATGCCTTCTGATGTATTGGAACTGGAAGCAGCTAGAAGGAATTATCTGATGCTGAGTGCAAGCGCCTCAGTCTCAAGTAGTATCTGTCTCTGATGCCTGTGAAGATTTATCTCTAATATTTTTCCCACAGAGAACCTGGATGTGCCAGGGATGCCCCTTGTAAGCTGTGTTTGAATCTGTAAGGGCATAGAAACACAATGTGGCTTTGATAAGGGCTTAAATATCTTTGCTCTGCTCTTGTCTGGGTCTCCATGGAGGCTTGCAGCTCTTGAAAACAAACCTCACTCCTCTTGTGTGTCACCCTCTGCCTTCCCTCTTCTGACCCAGAGCCTATGAAGTGATACTTCATAGGTGGTTCAGTTATCTGGAATCTCCTCACCCAGATTGTATTAGGAAAGGTAGTGTGAGAGAGGATGGATTTCCTTTGAAGGAGCTGTGCCTTCATGATCCCACTCAGTATACTGATTTGACCTATGTTCTCTTATTTCCCATCTCTTCTGTTTCATATTTTCCTGTTTGGGTGTCACCTGTTCCTGTGTTTCATGTCACAAAACCTTGTCTTCTGTCTGGACCCTTCACCTTCATTGTGTGTTTAGTCTCTGTCAGTCTCCTACTGTACCTTGCCCATGGGCTGCTCTCCTCATGAGTATCATCTTTATCATTTACTTTATTCGAAAGTGAAAAAGCAAAATCTCCTCAGAGTTGTTCTATTTACTAATAAAAAAGGAACCTTAATTATTTGAGGGAAATAAGCATCAGTTGTCTACATGTGACTTTTCAGGTCTTGAGGCAATTAAGGGGAAGGTAGAACACTTGGTTGGCTTTCCCCATTGCAGCAGAATTGATCACCTGTGGTGTCTTCAGATGGTGCAGAGGCTGGAAGCCTACGTGGTATTTGTTGTTGATACCTGTGGAATCAGTTTATTGTATTTATGATCTTATATCACAAGATCATATCTATATATTATGAGATAGTAATTATATTAATTTCATTATCTTAGTGTTGTGTTCTGTGTTTCTACTGCTGTCAATTTAAGTTTCCTGGGGCTGTTTTGTAATACTTTGTTCACAGAAGTTGGTGAGACTGGTAGCTGTATTGCCAGTGGTCAGTAATTAAAAAGCAGTTGTTCTCCTTTCTGTTCCAGGCAATTGATGAGCCTCCCTATCTCACAGTGGGCACTGATGTGAGTGCAAAGTATAGAGGAGCCTTCTGTGAAGCCAAGATCAAGACAGCAAAAAGACTTGTCAAAGTCAAGGTATGTGATTTTCCTGCAAACCCTTTTTTGAGGAGGGGTAAAAAAGTGATTAATGTTCAAAATGGTGCAGTGTGAAACTTCTTCTTAGTCTCAGGACAGCTAAGAGGCTGTCCTGTCCTTGGAGGCTGGCATTATGGTCTTTGAAATAACAGTAAGCTTATTATTGTTGGGATGGGAGAGATTCCCCCACTCCCACACAAATAAGTATGTTCTGGTTTTGTCACTGCTTTGTCATCTGCGTGTTTTTGACCTTCAATGCCATAGGCTGACCTTAAAGTAATTGATTAAAATGTGACAAATGTAGGCTTATGCATGGGAGAATATTACCAGAAAATAGCAAAGACTACTCAAAGTAGGCTTTAACCAGGTATCTTCTACTTGAGGAGCACAGGTCACTGCCATTTGGCTGTGGCAACTAGGTAATGCTTCAGGAATAAGCTGAAATCTTTCTGCCTTCTGAAAAACACTTGGCATATTGAGTCTTACAGAATAGCAAGCACGGGATCACACCTAAGCTTTATGATAACTAGTTAATGACTGAATCAATATAAGCCACATGCAGGACAAATAAAATTCTGCAAAGGGACTGCAAGATGCACATTTTAACATTCCTTGAAAATTTAAAGTATCATTTCTGGAAAAAAAGAGAACAATACACTGCAAAATGGCTGTATATCTCTGTTGGGATAATGCTGCCCTAAAAACTTCTGGTTTGGGAAGAAGTACTATTTTTTTGCTTTGCCTCTTAATCTCATATAGAAATATTACAGAGCAAGGATCAAAACCACCTAGAAAATACAAGTTAGATTGTTGCCCTGCAGGAGTTATAGTGGCAGAATATTTTTCCAATATCTACTGTAAATTTAAGTAAAAAAATGTGTGAAATGTGAATGACAATAACCTGTTATTGAGGACTATTGCACAATGTAAACTAGTGTGCCTTATTTAACTCTGCCCTCATGCTGTGGCTGATTTTTGCCTGTAGTGTGTCTGAAGGAGAGAGCAGGCACTCTCCATAAACCCTGGTAGGAAGGTCTGTTGTCACTTATTTGACAGTAATGTTAAATACAACAAGAAGATTTTAGTCTTAAATCTGCCAGAAGAGCAAATCAGTGGTCTTTTCATTAGTCAAAATTCTTTTTAACAGCATCAGCTGATCTATGCTTTACAGTACCAGTGGGTTTAAGTGATAAAGTATTGCTATTTAAGCTGTTAAACATCAGTACTTAAGTACAGGAATTTTGTTATGCCTAGATCAGTGAAATCTTAACTCATTTCAGTTCTTTGGGGGACTTTCAGTTCACCTCATTAGATGGCCTCTTGCTACTTATTATTCAGTGCTGAGTATTTTCTTACGGGTTTATCACTTGGAAGTTTGATCACTGCAAGGTTTGCAGAAAGATCTTGGCATGAAATGGAACTTTTCTGTAAATTGTTCGTGGAGGTTTTGTACAAAGCTCTCTGGATTCAGTTTTTTTTTTTTGTGTGGGTGTGTGTGTGTGTGTGTGTGTGTGTGTGCTCACTGTTACTGTATCGCTTACTGTTCCGCCCCAGTACTGTTGTTGCTTTCTAGAGTAATGTGGTTGAGATTTTTGTGTGAAAGCACTGTAACAATATCTGTTTACATTGTTTTTTCTCCACCAAGAATGTGTATTTGTTAAACTTAGCGGTGGCCCTCTGGTTTTCTCTGAAAATCTGTTTAGCTCTTTCTGGCATGTGCATACTTTCCCTGGTATTAGCTCTAACAAAGATTCTCATTATCAGGTGTGCTTTGTGTCTGGAATTTTGGTAGTTTATCTGCTGCATTATTTTTTCCACTTTCTGAATGAGTTTGTTTCTTTTCAGTATATATTTTACGCCTTAGTCTTCTAGAACTACTAGAGGAGAAGGAAAGTCAACTTCATACTGTCAATTTTAGTGTAAAGCAGTCATTTAAGTTTTATAACTAGATGTTCTGCTGAGAAAGTAGGATGGCAACAAAATTCTTTTGATATGGAGTATTGTAATCTTCAGACAAGTAAAATATGTTTAATTGTGTCTCCTTTTATGTGCTTTCTCCTCCTGTTGAATTCTGCTTCCTGGAGTATTTTGAGGAGATACCTTCACAATAAGTTTCCCATGACAGCATAATTTAATAACTTCATTTAATTTAATGCAGGTGCTATGTACTTATAATTTCAGTATCAATAGGTACTGTATTTCACAGTTTAGCAGTCTTTGGCAAATTCTATAGAGTGTGGAATCCTACAGTGAGATATAACAGCATTGCACACTTGCTCACGGAAAGCAGTAGAACTTCAGATTTGCCTGGACTTCTCAAAAGTGTTGAAGGCAGTATGAATTTGACTCAAGGGCAAGACTGGGGTGTTGCAAGAGTGTTAGTCTACTTCATCTGATCTGTTGGAGCTTTTTTTAGAGAGTTATTTAAGCCAATTTATTTTGGCAGCTTCTCCTAAACCAATTAGCAGCATCATCCACCACCACTTACATTTGGGCACCTTGCACAGAAGTTGCAGAAGAAACTTTTCTGTGTATGTCTTTATTAAACAGAAATAAGTAAAGCTTTTGCTGTAATAGGACTTATTAGGACTGTCTTTTCAGGATGATGAAAAAAAAAAGAAATTCCAGCTGAGTCTAACCAAGTTGATGATATGCTGAGTGTCTTAATCTTTTGCCTGAGACAGAAAGGTTCTACACTGCTAAATACTTTGAGAATTAAAACTCACAATAGTAAATAGTGACATCACTTTTCTCTGCTTCAAGAAAGGCCAGCAGTGTAATGCTGAGTTTGGAGCTTGAATATTTATGTTAATAACTAGTATTTTTGGAGCACATACGAACATCCCAAGAAGCAAAAACTATTGGTATCAAAACTGTCCCCCCAAAGTGTCAAAGCCCCAAGATGTCTTTAAAAAGGCAAACCATTTTGGAATACACAATAGCAATTTGCTTTGTTTACCTTTCAGAAGAGTACATTGTGGCTGACTCACAGTTCTGGATAGAGTTCCGTTCTGCTGCAAAATACATTTAAGATAACTAAAGAAAGTAAATAAAAGCAGATGTCTCTAAATCAGAATTGATGTACTGGATATTTCGTATGAACCGGTGGTTACCCTTGATTTCAGATTGTTTTGCACCTTAACTGAATTTTGGCCTTCTAGGTAAATTCCTGCAAACAGAGAATTAAATATCTCTGTCTAGCAGGATGAAGTTCAGAAGAGTAGTCCTTGCCCAGTTGATTCCTAGCCTGAATCCTTTGTCTGCCTTTTGGTTAAAAGATATGATTTTGTCTGTGTGGTGGACAAAGTATTTGCCATTAGCAGGTGGGATGTGCAGGTCTGAAAAGAACATACTCTCACATCTAAATGTGTTGCTGTAGTTCTGACAGAAGATAGATAAGATAATTGTTTCATTGAAGTAGTACCTGGAAGGCAGTGTAGCACTTAAGTGTGTTTGTTTTCAATCAAACCAGACAGGCAAGATGGATTGTCCTTAGTCCTGGTTGTAGGTGCTATTCTTGGCAAAACTCCATAAAATCTCCTCTCTGATAAGGCTGTGTAGGAGATTTGGTGTTAGAGAACACTGTGGTTCTGAAGGAAGTTTTGCTGTTGCTGTGTGCTACAGTGAAGCTCTCAACAAGGGTGAGAACCTGCTCAGGGTACACTTGTGAAACAAGTCCAGACTTTGATGTAGGATCGCTTTAGTTGAGAGCTAGTGTTACACAGCTGGATCTCATGTTACATTCTTACTTATTTCAAATACTTAGTAAAACATCAATGTACTTCAGCATCAATACACCAAGAGAATATGTTCTGGTGAACATCAGAACATCATTTGTGTATTAATAAATGTGCAAAGATACATAAAATGTAATTCCAGAGTTTTCTCAATTTCCCATAATGTAATTCCAGAATTTTCTCAGTTTCCTATAATTTTAAAACTGGAGTGGAAATAAAACTTCAGATGTAATTAATCCTATGACTTTTGACTTTCAGTGTAAGCAAGTTAATTGTGAATTAAATGAAAGATGAATGTCTGTAGCATCTGATACAGATAACTTAATCATACTTTTGAATTTCCACACCAATTTTTCTTTTCTGAGGACAGATTGTGTAGGATTAAAGACAATAGCCTTTGTATCTTTATGGGAATGACAGAGGAAAGTACTTGAATATGTTTACAGGATTTAGTTACTCCAGTTTTGAAGGACTGAAAAGTTAGCTGGTTTTACTTTTCCTTCCAATTAACTCTCTGTGTAGGCTAGACTGATGTTAACTGAAAGCCTGTTTGAGTTGTTCATTTTGTTTAATCCACAGCAGTGTCCTGTACTTTTGTGAGTCTTTCAACTACGAGGTGAAAAATGCACTTTTATCAGCAAAAGATAAAGGTGCTAAAACTGTTTGATTTCAAAGCATTGAAATATAAGTGTTTCTTTAAAGTTGTACTCAGAAGTCTTGAAACTTTCTCCTCTCTTGCTGTGGTGCTAGAGAAGTTCAGATCATTTAAGAGAACTGCAGAAATCATTTTGAGCCATTATACAATTTTGTAATACTGTTGTCTGTCATTTCCTTTAGAGATAATGATTCTATTGTGAACGATAAACAATATTTTAGGAGTTTTGATAACTAAGAAATTAGCCACTATTTCTAAAATACATGAATAGAACAGCTTTCAGCAAGTGGGATGATTGTGGTGATTACCTGTAAAATGAGAGTAAGAGAAGGACTACTGACATTTGCATGTGCTTATGCTGCTCAATTGTATCAAGTGATTGTCAGTTGAATTATATTTTTTAGGTAACCTTTAGGCACGATTCTTCAACAGTGGAAGTGCAAGATGACCACATAAAGGGTCCGTTAAAGGTAATAAATTTGGTTTATATCTTGCTAATGCTTTAAAAAACGTTTTTCTTTTCAGTGTTTGACATAAATGTGCATATACAGTGTGGGGTGAGAGTAGAAGGTTCAGTTTATTATTCTAGATAAGATCACAAAGCATAAAAGGTAATGCTGCAAAGTTAGAGATAGTATACTCTTCATGTTAGCTTTTTTCTTTGTAGTTAAAGGGGATGCAGCATAGGCTGGTGCAAGCCTCTTTGTTCTTTTTGCCTTAAAGCTAGGAGGTATGGCTGGCACTGATTTTTAGTCACCATTCCTTTGGAGAACTCGGCAGGAGAATTTGATGGGAAAGCTCTTATACAAGAGAATGACATCACTCAGATTGGTTCTTGTTCCCCACCTGCTGGCAGGAAATAATCATCTCAGTTAGTTGGCTTATTTTAAAGGAATGAAAAAAGAAGTTTGAGGGATACTAGCGTATTCAATTAGAAAAACATTTTATATTTGACATGTAATAGGTTAGAAATTATCTCTGTTTGCTAACACACAAGTGTTGATTTCATCGCCTGTTTTAGAAACTCTCCAGTGCTAAGTGAGTTCTCTATTGTAGGTAGGAACTGTTGTGGAAGTGAAGAATCCAGATGGAACATACCAGGAAGCAGTTATCAACAAATTAACAGATGCAAGTTGGTATACTGTAGGTAAGAGAAAGATTTATGTATTTGAATAAAACTTATGACTTAAAAATAAGCCTGTGACCTGGACATGTCCCAAGCATGGTGAGGGAATTTTTTTGGAGATGCTTAGGTATTCTGAGTTTTTATGAAAAACCTTTAAAGATAAACTTCTTATTTTGGGTTTGTTATAAGAAATTGTATTCTTTACAATCTGAAGTTGGGACACCAAATAAAGACATAGTGAACTGCTTGGTAACTGGTGACTGCTTCTTAGATATTTAATACAGTTAGTAATATTCTGAAGCAAAGTATGCTGTCACATGTCCTTAAAAAAAACAAGTGCTTTTAAAACAGAAGTTACAACATCTAATTTTCCCCACTCCCAGACTTAACCCTTACAATGACTGCTGTTAAAATACACATAGCTTGTGTATTATGTACTTATTATTTTATAATGTAATATTTCAGATGCTCGATAATATATCACATGCTCTCTAGCCAATAGAGGGTGGAGGTTTTTTTTTTTAATTTACATACAGGAAATGTATTGATTCTTGAGAAACTACGTAGCCCTCTCCTGAGTAGATATGAGAAGATGAGGACTAGATCTTGAAAGAGCTTTAGTGAGGCTTACTTCTTGTGAGGTATGGGTTGTTGTTAATGAAGTGATACTGAACAACTGGGGAAAGACTTCATTTTCCCTAGTCATAGTCCTTTCAGAAGGGAATAGAGCTCTAAATTTAGATAAGACCTTACAGATAATTGTTGAAGAAAATATGTCTGTTTTCCTGTTGGAGAAGTAGAATTTATTAATAAAGGTGAGACTGGGTTAGTATGGGGTGAAACATAAGGTAAAAAGACAGAAATTAACATTATAGATAGTGTTTTGGTAATTAATACAGAAGTGGATCAGATATGAGAGCTTTTAAGAAGCAAATGGTATAGCTGGTATAGTTAGAACTGTGTATGTGTATGTTTCTGAAAAAGTGTGAGGTTAGCAGTTCAGCAAGAATAAGATAGGAATCCATGCAGATTAAATTTTGAAGGTACATATCACGGAGTTGCAGTCAAAAGAGATGTCTGTCAAAGATCCTGAACTTGGGAAATAAGAAGTATGTGTTTCAGTCTCATCTCTTGTGTTTTGTAGATGAAAGCAGACAAAAGCATGTTGACCTTGCAGAGTTGGTAAAAGCAGCTGCTGGCAGTGTTGTGCACTTTGATAGAGAATTGACTAGCTGTGGATTTGAATAATCTTTGTCAGGAGAGTGAGTGGAATGAGATGAAAATTAACTTTACTGGTAGTGATGACTTTGCAAATCTGAGTGAAAGTCCTACTGTAAGATATACTTGCCATTTACCAGGTTCCAGAATTGGCACACATCTTAACTAGCAGTTACCTAATGCTGTCCTAGCACTTGCTGAGAAGCATCTAATTATTTGCACTGTTACTGATTTTGTGAAGAAAATTGCTATGATTTGGTCAAAACCTTTATGAAGGCTTAGATCCATCTGAAGTAGTACCTTTCCAAAAGTCACTTAAGACCAGATATATCACTGCATCAGTATCTGGAGAGGAATAACCCTTTGAGGGCTGCTTGAGACCTCTTTTAACAGTGAAGAATGGACAGAGTTCCTTGGAGTGTCCCTGTGTGTCTTGTATTCATAAGGTGTTGTCCCAATAAAAATTGTATATCAATTTGCTTGCGTGTTTTTTTTGGGCAGTACTGCTTTCCTTCCAAAGAACAACAAAAACTAAATTAAATTTTTATAAAAATGCAAGTAGTATAGTCTTTTAAAATTAGTATAGCACTATGTATGTATATATGCATTGAAGTTGTAAATATAACAGGAACACACATATAAATATATATATGAACATATATATATATATACATGTACATACATACATAAGTGTCCTTAGTTTTGCCTGCCCTGTGAAAAAACCTCAAAGAGCTCAAGTATTTAAGTCCTGGTAACTAGATACTGTTTTGTCATTCATATAAATGTCTCTTAAAGTCTATGTTTACTATGAGGAGAGGAAGAAAATGGCAGGATTATTTGCTTTATTAAAAATGCAGAGCTATGCATGTTCAAAAGTAGTCTTTTCCCCTTCTGCACTTTTTTGTCATTACAATGCTTTTTCACAGAATTCAAGGTGGTTTTGGTTGCATAGTCTCTTTTCTTCCCTGCCCTCCTTGGCTTTTCTCTTGCAGTTTCAGAATATGTGATTTTAAATACATTACACTCCTGATGCCTGCTCAGTAGATTGTTTTCAGGATGTTCCAATAGATTGGAATGTCATACTCATTAAGTCATATGTGCCAGGCTGGCCACATAAGTCTTTCAGGGAGGTCAAGCTTTTCCTCTGAAAGTATTCATGTTATGGAACAAGATTAAGAGATTCCCTCTGGCAGGGAAGAGGCCACAAGCAGATTACCACATAGGACACATTATGTGGCTACCTGCCTAGCTCTGAATAGGTTTACCTCTGCTGTAGTCAGCTTATCTCTTGAAGTGGATAGATTTTTTTTTTTTTTTTATCTCTCATTATGTAAGGAGACTGTTTTGTTAATTAACACAAACTGGATTAGGAACCTGCTGACTTCTACTTCACTTAACCAAAGGGGGGCTTAATTATCTGTTGACCATTTGAGATGCAGTTCCAAATGTATGTGGTTTGTGTGCAGTTCTTGCCATTGATACTTTTCAACAAAGGTTGAAGTGATGGATGTGCATCTTGGATAGATTTGCTGTATCACAACTGAACAGTATTCCGCAGTTACTGTAGTCTGTTAGACAAGCTGGGGAATTGTAGATACAAGGGGAAGTTTCTTCACCAACAGTACTCAGTTTTATATAGGGATACAAAATTTGCAGAACTGGATAAAAGGTTCTTTAATATCAAGTAAGCATTAGTTAAGCATTTTGATGTACCTTGTTGCTTTTTCTATATTTTTAGTTGAGTTAGTAAATGTTGAAGAGTAGATCACCCTCCATCGGAAAACAAGAAACTGCTAAAATTAATCTCTCTAATCTTACTGGTCAACAGCCATTCTCCTAAGACTATTACTTTGATCTGTTCATGGACAGAAGAGGATGTTTAAATGAAGGTGAAAGACATGTTTAGAAGTTGCTGAAACTTTTTTTTTAAAATGCAATATTTTAATGTTATCTTGGGGTTGTTTCTATGCCCACAAAAAGTCTTCAAGGTCACTGCTGTGTGGGAGAAAGAATATAATCATTATCACTGCTCAAGAGGGGAGAAGAGATAAATTCCTGTCTCACTGAACAGTGCAAGCAAAGCCTAACAGTTAAAGTTTGTCACCAGGTTTTCATCTGTTAAGTACCTGCAGAAGACTTGACAAAAGCTTACTTTTTATATGACCAGTTTATCAGACTCTGAAGACCCCACATTAAATATGTGCAGTGCATTTCAGGGTTCTAAAGGATAATGTGTGTAGCTGAATGAACTTTCTTATGAACTGGTTTCCAGTTGACCTAGTGATAGCACAGATAGCAAAGAGTCTAGAAACTGGGAGCTCCACCGTTCTGTCAGTAGAGCTGGTTTTGATGATTGTCAGCACTTTGACTCTTGTCATCGTCCTTAGGATGATATTACTGTTGTTCTGTAGTGTAGTTGCATGAAGTCAGTAGAGAAAGACATTGAACTTCCATACAACATTAAATTGCAGCTTTTTTTCTATAAATATCCATTTATGTTTCTCCGTGGTAAACAGAGCTTCCACTTGAATATCACAGGAGTTGTGTGATTAATTTCTTTAAAAATTGTAAATGTTAGAAAAATAGTTTTTGAATGTTAGAAAAATATTAGAAAAAATAGTTTTTGAAATCTATTGTGTTGAATTTAATTTCGTGACACCGTGAATTGCCTGCTTAACTACTGATTACTCAAGGTATGCAAGTGCGAAGTACCTATGGTGAGAGAGCAGATTTTGTGTTTGTATTTGGTCAATCTATGAAATGCTTACTGGATCTGCAGCATTATCTGGGCATAGGTTTGTTTGTTCTAAGGCTTGACTACAGGAATATATATCCTGTGTTTTCTGACATCTAAATGAATTTCTTATTAATATCCTGAGTTAAAAAGAAATGTTTTCTTTCCTCCCTTCTTATCTGGTGACAGTATTTGATGATGGCGATGAGAAGACTCTGAGACGCTCTTCCCTGTGTTTAAAAGGAGAAAGACATTTTGCTGAGAGTGAGGTAATTGAAGAGTTTTTTTATTATAACCTTTTATTCAGAAAAATTTAAAAGTGATACTTTTATTTCCTCAGTTTTTAGTATGTTGTGTGTACCCATGCTACTAAAAATGCGGGTTGTGCAAAGTGCGGTCCGCAGGGTCCAGCTTATTCCTTTTTAAAAACAAGAAATACAGTTAGGTTTCATCAAACTGTGTATGTTAAGAAAGAAAATCAGCATTTTATATTTTTCATTTTTATATTATTGATAATTCATAGATTGTAGATCACACAAAAACCCTGCAATCACACAGCTACTTTGCATTGTATAAAAAATCATCTGTAAGTATTAGTCACAAAAAAAATTCACAGTGTATTTATAGCATGGAAAGTAATACAATTTATAACATAAAAAACTAATGTACATGTTTCCACATAATAAAATTCTGCTGCAGTTTTGATGGTCAAACCCAATTTGTGATAGTTGATGAAACATCAGTACTTTTGGATGGTCAATAGTAAGTGGCTGTTTCTTGTTTATTTGACAACAGCTACTAGTATTTTGAAGCTGGATCATTCTTAAGAGATGACTTGCACATGAAAGTATGCAAACATTTGTAGCACATTCCAAATAATTGGAATTTCAGAATGAGGGTTATTTCTTCATATTATGTAAGACAATCTGGATGGATGGGCAGATTTATGTAAACATATTTGTTTATTGGGCAGCTTCTGAGGATGGGTTTTTTTGCTCTATGTAAGTGTGCAGTCAGCTGAGTTTGTTGTTTGCATGCTGCATTCTTGTGAAGATTCAGGGATCTTCTAGAATCCGAAATCAGAATTAATCATGTGTAAAGGTGGGAGCCTAATTGGATGCCTAAATCTAGATTCAGATAGAAATGCTATAATTTGAAAGATTGTGGTATTCTTTCAATAAGTTCTTTGTTATTAATGATAAACAAAACTGAAGATAAGATTTCTTTTGTTCCATAAATACTATCTTAATATGGTTTCAGGAGTATTACCTTAGAGTACATGGATTGAAAAATTTGGTCTACATATTTTTTTTTCTCTACTTTTTTTTTTGTAACCTGTTCGGCTGAACGAGAGTAATTTGGATTATTTTGTCCAAGAAACCTTACATTCAGATGAATGGTACTTCTTATTTTATCACCTTTTTTTATCATCTAAGCTTTTGATGTTTTGCCAGAAGTCACTGATTTGCAATTCACTGTCACCAGCTCTGAATGAAACATGTTGTACATTTCTAATAATTACCTTGTGATTGCGCAGCTACTCAGCAGGGAAAATTGCATCTCAAATTTCTTTTGTAATTAGGCCAGTGCCCCACAGTTGTCTTGTTCTGATATTGTTTCCCAAGTGTGTGGTGTAGAATCTTTTAGGACGTCCACCACTACTCAGAAGTAGTCATACATTTATTTTTAGATTCTAAAAAGCCAGTTTTATTGTCCCCAACTCAATTCTCTCTGAGACAGAATACTTTTGAGATGGTTGTCAGTGTTACACATTGAAAAATTCGTACACGCCAAAGAAGTTGAAGTCAGAGGATTTTATTTATTTTGGAAGGCTTTCTGCCTTCTTTCAAAGAACAATAATAAGTGGCTGTACAAAAAATTCTTGTGTACCATGAGCCTTCGAATCTGGAATGGTTATCATTTAAACAGGTAACAGCAGGCTCAAGGAGAGAAGATACTGCATGTCCATGAAATCCTTCTGTTGAACAATTCTTCCTGAAGAGGGAAAATTCTTTCTCTCCCTTTTTGTTTTGATGCTTATAAGGCATCATGATATTAGCAGCTTCCCAATTATTAATACAGCAGCCTCTTTAAAATTGTTTTAGAATCTCTCTCACATATCAAAGTATGAATTACTAACAAAAAATACAAATAAGTTGTCATGTTTGCTGCTGTTGAGTGATCTTGCTGTTTAATTTCAGAGGAGACCTTTGTTCATTTTTAAGTAGATGATTCAGTATTTAGTCTAATGATAGGATAGGCAGAAAATTAATCTGGTAGTGATGGAATCTGCCATGTGAGCAGAGTACCTGATACTTACATCTCTGTGTTTTGATGGTCTAAAGGCAGGACTTCTAGGAAGAATTGTCTGTGTGTGTTCAACAAAAGTTAATTATTCAGAGGTGCAGAGAAATTGTTGAAAAAAAACTGCAAAACAAAACACATTTCTTTTTTAAATTCTAAGCATAACCTGTATAATGTACTTCTGTATTTCTTTTGTAATGAGAAATTGTCTGTTGACAAAAATGGCTTCAGTGAAACAGGTGGTTTGGAGAATAATTCATGCCAGGTTTTTCTTATGCATATACATATGTATTTTTTCATTTCAACAGACACTAGATCAGCTTCCACTCACCAATCCTGAACACTTTGGGACTCCTGTTATAGGAAAGAAAACAAACAGGGGAAGGAGATCCAATCATATGTAAGTTAAATATTTTTATATCTGTGCTGCAATTCTGAAGCTTTCAGTGTGTGTCAAGTTTTTATTATTTGTATGTTCAGGCTTCTCTTACTAAAAAAATAACAGGAGACTGGATGAAAAATGTTTTTTATCACTCAGGTTCATGAAGGTCAGGTTCATGTCTGTTTTGCATACAAGTATTTCAAGTCTTCATGTAATCAATATTTAAAATAGTACCAGGTATAGGCAAGAGCTTTTTCTTGATTTAAAAAAAAAAAATGTGGCATCCCAAATGGAAATGTGATGTTAAATTATATTTACAAACATCTCTGTAATGTTGTAAATGTGTTGGACTCAAGCTAAAATAATTACAATGCAGTTTTTGTCCAGCTGATAGGAAGTCTTTGTGGGAGGTCACAGAATCCTCCTGTAGATCTTTGGTTTCTCAATACAGGGTCTCTGAAGGGCTTACAGATATGGATGAACAGTATTACTGGATCACAGAATGGGTCAGGCTGGAAGGGACCACAGTGGGGCATCTGCTCCAAGCTCCCTGCTCAGGCAGGGTCATCCCAGAGCACCTGGCACAGGATTGTGTCTGGATGTTCTTTAAGATGTTCACTTCTCCGGGGAGGGAGACTCCACAACCTCTCTGGACAATCTGTTCCAGTGCTCAGTCACCTGCACAGTAAAGAAATTCTTCCTTATATCCAGGTGGAATTTCATGTGCAACAGTTTCTTCCCACTGCTTCTGGTATAGTTTGCAACAAAGCTTACTGATATAAAAACAAATTTCGAGATTTCTTACCAAAATTCTTGATAGCTGTGGTCTTGATAAACCAGTGTTGTGTAGTCCAGTGCCTATTCTTCGTTGTTTGTGGGTGGGTTGTGAGGGGTTTTTTTTTGGGGGGGGATGTCTATATGGAGTTTTTTTGCTTGTTTGCTTAAAGTTTCTAGATGTAGTGGTTTTCATGCTTGGGTTACCTTTTTGCACTTTTTGGTAGCTTGAAATAAATGTTGCCCTGTACATGTAGAGGAGCTATAAACTTACTCAGAAAATTGTTGAGTTACTAATTTGTGAGATAGTAAAGGAGAAAGATGAAGAAAACTGGCATTGCCACAGAGGATGTATTTGTGGCATCCTTGATGTCTTTTACTGGGTTGTACAGGACATTATTATGTCAGAATCAACACATTAATCTTTATCTTATAAAGATATAACTGAGTTTAAAGACACTTATGCCAGTAGCTGTGCAATTTGAGTTAGGAAGTAGTGTCTCCAAAATAGTTCTGGCTTTCTCTTTAGTCTTTTACTTTTTTCTCTCCTACAAGAGATTTTTGAGCCCCAGAAAGCAGCCTGAAAGACTTTAGTATATTTTAAAAGAAACCATTACTTAAAAAAAAAAAAAAGTTGTGGGGAAAAAATAAACCAAAACATTTATCACCACTGGAAATAACGTAAATTTAAGGTGGAGAAAAGGAAATTCTCCTTAAACTGTGCATCAGTTGCCTTCTGTCACACAAATTATAACCAAGTTTTTTATTAATACTGAATTTTTTACTCAAAAGCAGTTATGGGACAAATGGAAGATAGCTTTTAAAGTAATGGTGGTTATGCTCATTGAAGATGCTGTATATTTTCTGGGGATTAGCCTTTGAAGTGACTATTTAAAAAAGATACATGGAGAGCATCAAGAGAGATTTTTGGTTTTGTTTTTTTTTTTGGTTGCAAGTGATTTTAGTTGGACTAGTTAGTACATTTAGATTCCTCATATGGTTAAAACCAGGTGCAACTTTGTACTTGAACAATTGGAACAATGAGCCAGAACCCTTTTAAATGAAAATGCATTTGCACCTTGGCCCATCTACTTACATTCCAACACTTCATTCACTGTGAAATTGAAACAGTCATAGAAATGCTTCACTGCACATCTTTAAAGAACTGTTTGAGGATAAATAGACTTTCTCTTTGCTATTCATCTTTGTACCTGATGTTTCTTTTTCAGAGATTTGTCCTCTCTCAAGCTCTCCATTCTGTGTGGTTGTTAAAGTAAAAGCATAGAGAGATTTAAGAGGGAAAACCAAAACAATTTAGCTTAGCACTGGTCCAAAACTACAACTGCAACAGTATTTTTGAACAGTGTTTGTGTCGGGCAGAATGGTTTCACTTTGAGTACCCTGACAATGTGTTTCTTCCTCCATTTGGGTGCACAGTGGTGTTTTGTTTGAGTTATACATTATTAGTAAGTGTGCATTTCTGAGTTTATAATGTTTGTATTGTTACTGTAATGTAATTATAAATACTTTATTCATTTTTATGCCAAAACAACTAACAGGCAGTTCAAGTTGCTGTTATTTATGGTTCTTTGGTAATTAGCTTTGAATCTCCTGTAGTTATAATAAGCAAGTTTTGAGTAGTTGAGTTTTAAGTCTCTTTCTGTTGTTTAGTCCTGAAGAAGAATCTTCATCCTCTTCCAGCGATGAAGATGAAGATGATAGGAAACAAAGTGATGAGTTACTAGGAAAAGTTGTGTGCGTGGACTGCTTCAGTGTGGATAAAAAGAAAGCTCTGTGGTTTCCAGCCTTGGTAAGAGTTTTGTCTTTATTATAATTTTTTAGAGCTTTTATCATTTTTCTAGGCACCAAAGACAAGGTGTGGGGTTTTTTCATTTTGGTGGGTTTTTTTATTAGAACTTCGTATGTTTTTTCAATTTGAATTGTACAATAACAAAGGAAATGTATCTAAATACGTTTGTTTAAAATAGGGATTGCTAACATGGCCTTGGTTTTTCCAAACAGCCAGAGATGTCCTAATTGACCTAATTCTAGCTCAGCAGTGTGGTCAGTACTATTGGACTGGAATTTCAATGTTTTTTCTAGGCTATTGCATGTCAGTTTTCCAAATTACTGAGTTTTATCAAGGAAGGAAATATAAAGTACAAAGGGAGGGGAAGTTTAGTGATTACATAGACATGATTTTTCAACATTCAATATAAGCGCAATAGATAATAAAATCAATTTTTTTTTCTTGGTCACTACAGTAGGTAGTGGAAAATTGACAGTAAATTTACTTTAAAATTACACTGTAGCCTTTTGATAGCAGTATTTTTTCTCTCCCTTTATTCTGGCTTAAAGACACTTTTTAAGAAATAAACTTCTAAAAAAACATCACAACTGGTCTAGTAATTGCATGTAGACTCACTGATTGATATACTTGGAGATTAATATATTTCTATATGTGGTACCTTCTAGTATCATGCTATTTTAATTTTTATTTTATTTTTTATTGTAAATATTTCTTTAATTCCTCCCTGGCAACGAAAGCTTAACACATTTATCTAATATCAGGGAGACTTGTGCTCTGCTTTTGAATCGGTGCCATACAGCAGCATTTAACTTCTCTTAGTATGTGCAATAACTCTCAATTGCAACTTTCTGCTTGTCACCTGCTGTGTCTTGTAATGCAGTCCAGCAGCTTTCCAGTAGGAATTCTTTTGGAGACGTTTGTGGAAGAGAAGGAGTCACTGAAGTCTTTTCTACAAGGGGGAGGGCAGAATGTACAGCAAGGAGATACCATGTTTACAGCAGATAGCTTTAAGAGAAGTTTTCAGTTCTAAACAAGAAAAAATGAGATGTTAATTTGCTGACAGCTGTCATCCAGATGCTGCAGTATCATGTGCCTCACAGTCCACTCAGAAGTGGTCAGTGAAACTGGCTTGAGCAGTTTCATGTCACACTGCTGGGTTTGCCTTTCTGGTCATGCCCATGACAGACACAGTTCCCATGGGCGTGCTCTCTGAGAGCGGCTGGGCTTGCTTGTGACCCGTGTAGTGCTGCTCAGGACAGCCATGGGTCACACCTTAATGAGGAGCTGAGTTGTTGCTCCAAAGATAGGCTAAAGACACACAATTATTTCTTTGGCTTTCTTTTGAAGATTGGAATAACTGCTTCTTCATGGAAAGCTTCCTGCAACAAATGAAAAGCAGTAATAAAGGGGATAAAGTTTGAGGGTGAAGCTTGTTAACTCTGAAATAGCTTATCCTAGATTTACTCTTACTTTAGTAATCAGGTTTAGAGCTCTGCAAACAAACATCAGACTGCATTTAACCAGAAAAGCTGTGCCAAAGGATAGATTTATACCTCAAATAGCTGCCTTTTTTGGTTTGGCTTGATTTTCTTTGTTATAATCCCTTCCCAGTAGCTATGCCTCTTGGGTTTTTTACACTGTAAGCAGGTTGCTTCTATTGTATCAACAAAGTAATCTTACCTTATTACTGATAAATTTTGCATTAACTTTGTATTATGGTAATTACACGAATAATGTAATGAAAAGTTAGGCTTAATGTGCTGAAGAATGTGTATCTCAGCATTATTTCTTATTAATGATACTATGTACAGATACTTTGTGTATAAGCACAGAGGACATTGTGCAAGTTTATTATGTGAAAACAAATTCAGGGATTAGTCTAAACCTTTACAGCAAGTAACAATTAAGATTAGTAATGGAAACCAAGTACTTTGGATACCAGGCCTATAACCAGATGGGTTATCACTTATGAATTTAAAACTGTAGAAGTCTAAGTTTGGTAAAAATTACTATGAGGACTCAGTGACTGACTACATTGTTATAATCCCACATACATGTTTGGGTTGGCTTTTTTGTTTGTTTGCTTGTTTTTGTTAGTTCTGTGGGGAAGGGATGAGTACAGTGACTAACTGGAATGTAAAAAGGGTCTGACAGTTGCTCCTCATGTCAAAGAGTGTGATTTAGTAAGCCTTATAGCATTGCTTGGTTTTAATGTGTACTTAAAGGCTTATGAAAGGTGTAGTGAGGAAATAGGCTTGCAGCATTTTCAGAAAATTGAGTTTACATAGGATCATCTCTTTCATCCTCCTATGACTCCAGTGGAGTTTGTTTTGCAAGGAAATTGAAAAAACTTATTCAGGCAAAATTGAGGTGATGTTCCTTGATGTAGAGGCACTAGATGAGGTTATGGTAAGCTGTTTTCCAACCTCTGAATGGATTTCTGACTACTGAGATCTTGATGCTTCTAGAAAACCAGTAGCTAAAGCCTGAAGAGCCTTTCTCCACCTTTAAAGAGCTAGAAGTTGGCACTTGTCAGTTTAAAATAGAGGATGATAATTATTGTCTTCTACCCTGGCATTGCAAACTATATCTCAAGCTTAATTTCAGTTAGAAAGTTGTAGTTTTCTAAAGTAATTTTTTTTTAGTCCGCAGAATGCATTGAATTTTGAAACTTGGCCTGTTAAATTTTGTCTTGAAGAGAATATTTAGCCTTTGCTTTGTAATATGTAAGTCTATTTCCAAATCACTTGGAAATAATTTGACTTCAGCTCCTAAAGTGCTGCATAGACAGTAACGTATGTAAGGAGAGAAAAGAGCTTTTATTTTGCCATTTAGTATCTTTGTATTTGGTGGAAAATAAGGACTAAAAGGCAAAAGTTGGTATAAGAGAGAAGAGGCTTACTTAAGGTTACAGTCATTTGCTGCTCCTTGAGGTTTTGTAGCAGCCAGAATATTCCTAACTTTCAGGGAACTATGCACGTTATGAGACATCAGATGAGTGACAGAGAGGAGTTGCTTTTCTGTATGTGTGTGTGTGTGTGTGTGTGTGTGTATATGTATGTATGGTTTTTTTAATTAAGTTCTTGAAGCTTTTTGATTAGTGACTTGTATAATGGTTAAACAAAACTGAAATGGCTTTCAAATTGCAACAAATAATTAATTCTCTCAGTGCTAGACTTGATTAGACTACTTCTTGAGTTAAAGAACCTATCATAATACTTGCACTTGAGGTGCTCTTCTCTCCTAGGTAAATTACTTGTAAGTCTTCCCTCATAAAATTGCATTATTAACAGGATTAATAAATCCTGTTAGCTTTTGGTTTTGACACTGTGTGTGATCACAGCTTTGCTGTTTCCAGAAGTTTTCAGATGTCTCTAAGTCAGGTGGCAGCACTTGGTGAAATTTCTGTCCTTTTAGGATGAGGAGTAGAATAAGCTGTAAGGCATGACAGATTGACATTTTGTCAGAATGCTATTCTTACATTTCTGGCAGCAGCTGTCAGTTATCCTCTAGGAGCAAGCATTACCTCATGCGTTCAGTAATTTCAGGGGGTCATCACTCCGGTGTTTTGAGGGTTGCCAACAAGAAATGAGTGCAAAGGCTTTTAGAGAAGCACTGGTATTTACTATTACTCTCTTGGTTTAGCTTTTTCTCTCTCTAAACTTTGCAATTGTAATATCTTTGCAGGTGGTTTGTCCAGACTGTAGTGATGATATTGCTGTGAAAAAAGACAATATTCTTGTTCGCTCATTCAAGGATGGCAAATTGTGAGTAGGAATGTAGTTTGATAATTGAACAAAATTTATACCTCAAGTGAAATGTAGTGTGAGATGTGTTGGGTAAAGTATTAATAACATCAGTAAGCTCAGTAAGTTCCTGCCAAGATTTTTCTAATGTTTAAAAAACTGTTAACAGCCTACGTAGTGATGGAATTAGTCTTGAACTTTGTCATTATTAGTAATGGGATCCATAAATCTATCTGTCTTAGTTTTAATTTCATTGTTAAAATTGTGGCAAACACAGCAGTATTACGTGACTTCCAGAATGGCCTGAAACTCTTTCCTGCTGTGGTTGGAAGCGAGCAGTGCTTTTCAGGGATGTGGCTGTAAGCTTATCCAGCTACAGAAGGGTCGCTGGGGATGTGTGCATGCCTGCACGTACACCACATGCACACTCAGAAATCCTCTTGCTTGTTTGAAGGTAGTAAGGCATATGTTTATCTCAGTCTAGGCTGCAACTGCATCTTCTCGTGCTCCTTGCAAGGAGCTGTAATGCTACTCAAAGTAGGAAAAAGGATAGAGAAACATAGAAAACCAGACTGTCTGGTATTTACAACGAAATAAAGAACTTTGTGTTCTTAAACTCACAACAATAGAAATATTTTTCTAGGTTTCAGTTTTTATTTCAAAAGTTGCAGCTATTTATTGTGCTTGGTTCAGTTTAACAAAATGTTTTGCAGGAAGGATATTGAAATATTTAACAGTTTTGTTGTGGTTAATTACTTAGTGTAGGGTATTGCTTTACCATTTGAGAGTTTTTCAGGCATCAGTGCACATCACCCAAGGAACATACATAATATGTGTGCACACAAGCACATACCCACCCCCCAATCCTCCAGAGATGCAATTCAGATTTGCTTCCTTGGTTATAGACAAAGTAGAAATCAAAAAGTGCTTTGTTCTTTCAATTTGGAAATCTCTAGTTTCATGTTGACAATTTACACTAATACTTATTTGTGTTTTAAGCAAGGTAGGGTTCTAAATTAATTTTAAATTTATGTGAGGGTTTAAAGTATTTACATGTATGGGAGATTGCAGAAACTACCTGTTTGTGGAAGTAGCATGTTTTCTTTAGTGTGCAGAAAATGCATATAGTCTAATCAATTTAATGTAAAAATTTTTGTTTTAATTCACTAATACTGTAGCAGACTAACACTACAGAATTGTCAAGATATACTTCATGTGCTTCTTATGTATGTTTAAGTGTAATGGTAGTTTTGTATTGTATAGTTAGTTTACTTTTAAAATATTTTAATTTTTTTAACACTTTCTACATTATCCAGTGTTTCTGTGCCAAGAAAAGATGTCCGGGAAATCAGTGAAACTTCACCAAAGCCTGATGCTTTGTTAAAACAAGGTAAAAATAACTTTCTGTGAGAAACATTTGCATGTATTTGCTTAGTTACATCAATTGCAGTAAATCAATGGCATATTGATTCATGTCTTAAAGATCCTAAAATATAGGATCTTTTGTTACAGAATAATATATTGAAAGAAAATTATTTTTAAACAGATAAAACCTAACTAAACAAAACCCCCCAAAACAACGCCTCACCTGTTCTGCACTGGCTTTAAGTGTAGACATACCAAACATGGACACATTGGTTCTATACATTATATTTTTCCTTTTACTTTAGAACTTTATAGAATTATTCTCACAGTAGTGTCCCTAATAGTTGTAAGTAAGTTGTCTTTATGAGCTTTGAAAATCTGGAATTGTGAGTGCATTTGAAAGTTAGCTGGTATGATGAAACTCTTAGAATTGGCTTGTGATTGTTTCATCTTCCTTGCCCTCCCTTTTTGATATAAATAAACTGCAGTATAAACCTTTTGGATAGGGGTCTCCTCAATGAAATTTTCATGTATGCCCTATGCAGAAGATCCTTGTTTGTGTCTGTAGACACTAACATGATAAAAATACTAGTAATAGCTCTAAGTGCTTTGATGTGCAGAGAACACTAGGCCAGTTTGACTGGATAAGACAAATAAGAATTTACAACATGGAGTGGTTGTTGAGATTCTTTGAATTTGGGGTGGAATTGTTAGTTAGCAATCTTTCCTTCTTCTCCTCTTCCCCATCACCCCTGATTACTGTTTTTTTTAATGGAAATATTTGTACAAACTGATACTTTCTGCAGTGCTAACAAAGGCTGGTTCTTTTACAGCTTTTGACCAAGCACTTGAATTCCGTAAAAACAGAACTGTTCCTAGTAACTGGAAAACAGAATTGAAAGAAGACAGCTCCAGCAGTGAAGCTGAAGAAGAGGAAGAGGATGAAAAAGAAAAAGAAGATAACAGCAGTGAGGAAGAGGCAAGTGAAGTTAGTCAAGGGTATAGATACACAGCTGATAAAAATTAGCAGGGACGTATATATTTAAGTAGGCCTTTACTAACATCAGGGGACATGTGACACATTAACATAGGCAACACTGTTACCACAGGCATTATTGAGTAACTTCCTCTTTCCCTGGTCTGCTGAAGAACTACTTCACTGCAAGCTGTCTCTCTGGCTATCCTGTGTAAAGAAGCAGAAGAATTTTCAATCAAGGTGTTGGCCCGTGCACTCCACTTCCACCTTTCTTCTCTTTTTTGTTCTGCAAGTATGGAGTCCCCACCTCATGGCTGGTTTTCTAATCATCTGTTCTTTACTCCCAGACTTCTGTCCAGAAAAAAAATTAAGATGAGAAAAGAAGAAAATTAGTGGAAAGAATTTTATTTCACAGCTGGCTGAAAGAGAGACTTTTGAACTTTTTAGTTCTCTGTAGCTTCTTGTGATACTCTAAATCTGTATCTGCCATAATCACTTTTTCTCTCACCAGGGTTTGAGAGCTGTTCTCTTAATTTTTAAGCAAGTGCCAGTAGTGCAGCAGACATAATTTCCTGTTAGTAGGGGAACTGTAAAGAAGAAATTAACTGGTTTGGGTCTTAAATGGTTGTTAGGGTCCTTCTTTCAGTCCATCTTCCGTGGATATTTTGGCTCTGGCATACCAGAAGATAGTGTTTCATCTTTCAGTCATTCATTTCTTTAAAATGTGCTGGGAGACTACAAAAGTGTGAAGTTAAGACTTTGCCACCTCTCCATGCTTATATTTTTTTTCTGTCTCCTCCGTAAGCTCTCAGAAAACTATACAGCCCTGATCAAAAGTTTGCAAGGGGCAGTGCTCTGCTTAGTATTTTGGGAAGCAAGGAGTAGTTTCTTGGGCTCAATAAAATTTCAGAACTTTCTCAGCAGGTACATGTCCAGCCATGAGCATGATGGATGCACATAGATAGGTTTGTATCTATGCAGAATGGCACATCATCTTTTATAGTGGTCAGTCCTCACTACTTTTAGGTGAAAAATACAGAGCCTTTAGCTACAGCATTTGTAAACATTTGACCTTGTACTCTTTCACACCTTCTCTTGAGCTCCTCTTAGGTTGCATGTGACATTGTTTGAGCTAATCTTTCTATGTGCTAGACATAAAGATTTCATCTCAGACAAATATTTTGGAATTTACACACCTCTTGTGACAGTATGTTTTCCAGTAAACAGTGATTTCAGCCACTTGTTGAACTAGGAAGTTTCTAAAACAGAGGCAAAATAATTTTTTTTTTTCACTTCTCTTTTTTATTCTTCACTCTCCTTGGTGGTCAGTGGCATGTGTGTTTTCTTTCCAACCCTATTTGAGTAGTTTTTGCAGCCTCTCTTTTTTTTTTTTTGTTATTTTGTGCCTATAACCTCCTGGTTATCAAACAGCATCTCTTCCCAAACAGNAGTGGCATGTGTGTTTTCTTTCCACCCCTATTTGTGCCTGTAACCTCCTGGTTATCAAGCAGCATCTCTTCCCGAACAAGACCTGTGGGCCTGCTTTTGGGACTTTATCCACATGCAGGTTGTTCTACTGCTTCCCAGGACATGGAAAGTTCTCACTGGTAGCCTACTACCCACAAACCAGAACAAAACAGAAAACCAAAGCTCTTAAAGGTGTCGCGACAGGCTTCAAAAATAGATACTTCTGTCCTAAATGTTCACACCCTATTCTGTAGATACATAGATGCTCCTCTATATCTCATATCTATATACATGCTTCCATCCTATATAGATAGGAGTTGACATGCCCTCTGTACTTATCTTCTAAGAAGAGTAGTTGCCTTGGTTTTTTGTTTGATTTTTTTTTTTTTCCCCCCTAATGGAAGAGACTGGAAAGTGGCCTTCCTTTACTTTATGAAAACTGATGGTGGGTATAAGAATTGTCAAAGACCTTCTTCCAGTGCTGTGCTATAGGACTGCGAATTTGTGTGCCAACAACATGTTGTTGTTTTCCTGGATGTTATTATCCTATGTCGTAGCCAACTTGTAGCATAGACAGATACATTAGGAACTGCAGAGTAACCAGCTAGCACTCTGGTTGTCTGTTTTGAAACTAAGCAAATATGTTTGACCTGCCTGCTTCAAACCATTATCTAGGAAACTTTGTTATCTAACTGGATTAAGAGATTATTAACAGATTCTATGAGTGTAGTATAATGCATACTGTGACTCTGTAGAGATTGTGAGAAAGTGTAAATGCTTTTCAGAGGCATGCAGTGTCCTAAGCTTTCCATGTTGGCACACTTTCTTAGCAAGTTACTTTGTTCTCTACTGGAAAAATTAATAAGGGATATTCATTCACTTGCCGTTCTGGCGCCTCTGTGAATTATCACATTAGAGACGTAGGAGTACCCTTCAGGCTTTGGACTGTATAGTAGGAAAGGAGTGTTTTATTCAGCCTCTTCATCACCTTTGCCGTATTTTCCCCTGTATTTAAAATGAATACATTCCTTCTTCAAAACTTTATTTGTTTTCCTGAAGGTTTTGTTTGGTGACAGGTGTCACCCCTCCCCTAAATGGTCTGTAAGACTAATGCCTTATGACATGTTTTTTCTTGGTGAGGAACATAAGAAACCCAAGTAGCTGCTCATGATCTGTTTTCCATGATCCAGCAGATGCTGGTTAAAGTCCTTTCCAGGTACGAAGATCTCTATGGGAGATTTTTTTAAAAATTACACTGTTTTGGAGTTTTATTCCACTCAAGTAATTTTTTTGTTCTCCATGGCCTGTGTAATATGAATGTTCTAAACTAGGCTTTTATCTGTACTACATGCAGGGCTGCAGCATCACCTTGTACCTTTCAGGGAAGAATTAGGCTAGATGTGCCGATTTCTGGTGCCCCTGCCCTCTGAAGAGGATCTTTAGTGTATTGGTGGCAGGTCTCTACCCAGCCTGTCCTTGCCCACCAAAGCTGCCTGCTCTGAGCTCTGCTGGTACACTGGGTGCCACGTGCTCCTCACAGAGACTTGTCTCTTGCATTGCCTTTGCAAGATTGGAGAATTTTCATTGCATTTCTGTGGATAATTATACCTGAAGGGCAACTGTTTGAGCATATTGTCAATAGTGGTTCATATTTTTTTTGCCTGTTCCTCTGATGTCATCCAAGTGCATTTATTGGGTAAGAGGAAGTACAGAATAAGAAAAAACCCTACTCCTTGATAATAATTACAGCCTTTCCTGACCTTATTTGCAGCTGTATATGTCTTTATTAAATAGATTCAGTAGATGTTGGAGGGTTTGGGGTTTGTTTTTGTTTGTGTGTATTTGTTTTTCCCAGTTCTCTTTAGTAATTCTGTTTCTGTTGTTTTCTCAACTGTCGTAATATAACTTTATAAAGACAGTATGTTTTTTCCCCTTGCTTCAGGGTAGGTGAAACTTTAATATTTAGTACAAGGAGACTGTTGAAGAATGGAAATAATAAACATGGAATACAAATACACCAAAAAAAAAAAGTTTAGATTACTGAAGAACTAGTTATTTTTGGAAACTCTACAGATGGTATTAAAAATTAATCAACTCATATTTGGTATATTGTTTAGCAGTAGCTCAGTCATCAGAATTTGATATATTAATATTGCTACTAGTTGTGGCAAGCCCGATTTCCAAAAGAAATTATGAGGTGTTAGAAAGTAAGCCATAGTGCTTTGTTACGCAACTCCCCTGTTTATTAATCTAAGTAAATCTAATCCAAAGGTTCATTAGTGCAATGAACTGAACTTCCAAAATATCCATTGTTATTTCAGTTCTGGGATTGATCCTGCTCAGCACGTGCTCAGCTGGTCCCCCATGGCAGTTCGCATGCAGTGCCATTGGCTGCGGTTTGCCAGTGCAGTGGATTAGAACTCCTAGGAAAGTGCAAGCACCTTTGCTCTTTGACTTCATCTCTGAAAGTGACGTAGTCTGTCCAGGAACCAAGGAGTCACTTAACTGCAGTAGAAGTAGAGCTGAGATTTCTGATATAGTCTCTTGATCATTAGTAGTGCTGTCTCCCAGACTTTCAGCATAAATGGATGAAATTGAGAACACATCTTGATCTGTGGTATCACTTACGATACTTCAGTGATCAGTCAAAAATCCAATTTCGATGTATGTTTACAGTCAATGTGTTATATATTTTGAAACACTGTAGTTCATAAAATTTGTTTTCATGTGGCATAGCACTGAGAGCATGTATCTCTCTGTGCCATATCCTGTTGATACTGATGACTACAGTAAAACAGACGTAAACATTTAAACCTCAATTATCACTGCCTTATGTTTCTTAATGAAGGACTGTAACTCAAAATGGTGACACTTTCCTTGCATACATTGCTTTTAACAGGAGGAAATAGAGCCGTTTCCTGAAGAACGAGAGAACTTTCTTCAGCAATTGTACAAGTTCATGGAAGACAGAGGTAGGCATTTTAATTAGCAGTACTATGAAAAATTGAGTCTGTAAACTAGTAGTGCTTTGCAGTACAGTTTTGGAAGCAGGGAAACCATACTCATGCCTTCTGATTGCCCTGCTGTTTGGAAGATGAGTCTGTCATTTGACTCATCTTCTAAAATGCGGTCCCGTATTTCTGTTTTCAGAAATAAATGGATATATATAAATATCTAGCTCATTATGTTTTGCATATATCATACTGTATTTGCTATAGTGTACTTACAGTGTGTATAAGCAAACATTTAATACTCTCAATCATATTAATTTATATTCTCAGTTTATCAACTTTAAAATACCGACATACACACCCTTTAGGTCATGGGAAAATGCATTTACTTTGTGCTAATTTTCTTATGTGAATACTGATCACTTAAGTGCATGAACGTTATCCTTAGATGGAGATGTTTTTAAAAGCCAGTACCATTCATTATATTAAATCTTTATCAGGTTTTTATATACTGCAAGAAAAGTGCTGTGTCTCTAGAGGCAGGAGTGAGTGTATCTGTATTTAAATCACTATTATAACTGGTTAAATTAATGTCTTCTTTAATGCCATATGAAATGAGTTTAACTGTTCACAAGAGGTGACAATGGGATAGCTACTGTTAGTACAGCATAGGAAGTTGCAGCTCTTGAAGCATTGTGGAATTGCTCCTGGTGAGGGTTGGGTTGGTTTTTTTTATATCAGTGAAAGGACTATAGTATTTTTAGATTTAATTGTTTCAGTGGGTGAAATAAAATTATGTATAATATAGTTAGCAAGAAAATTTGCATCATTTCTGCATGTTCAGTAATGTATGGAAGAATATATATGTATATATATGCATTAAATAACATAACCCTTTTTCCCTCTAGTTCAGTAAGAGAGACTCTAGAGTTTTAGTTTAAGGAAAAGAAAAGTACCAGATGCAGGAGGTGGGGTTAAAAATACTGTATTTACTAACAGTGCATATGATGTGAATTTCATGTTATTCTGGAAAAAATACTTCAAAGCACCCTAACAACTGTCTTTGTTACCCAGGGACTCCGATTAACAAACGACCTGTATTAGGATATAGAAATTTGAATCTCTTCAAATTATTCAGACTTGTACACAAGCTTGGAGGATTTGATAACGTGAGTATTAGTATGACGAGTACTCCAGAGCCACATAACCTGAGGATGCTGTTCATTATTGTGAAATAATTTATTACTCTGTGAAGTACTGATAATAACCGAGGACCTTTAGATGTATGAGAGTTTCCTACTATAACTGCATAAGACACCTTGTAGCTCTAAAAACCATACTTTAACATGAAGCAGAACTAGTTAGATGCTAAATAAATTATTCATCTACTCAGCGTGTTTAATTATTGCTGCATAAAATCAGCCAGCATGTATGTTTTTGTAATATTTCAAGAAACATTTGTCTGATAAAGTTGTTACCTCCATGTGAAAGGAGTCATTGCCCAGTAAAATCTCAAAGACAACCAGTTTAATTTAAGCTCTGATGTGAGGCTCTTCTTTCTATTTATTCTGGGCAGTCTAAAGAAGAATTTGCTGACTAGGATTAATGAGACTGGTTTTGGGAGGAGTAAATGAAAGATATTGAATTCATGGCCAAGCAGAGCCTGTTTGTACTTTGAACTGCGTCCCCTGAATGTAGTCTGTCAGCTGAGGAGGTCTGCTTATGCAGTGATGCTTTTCTGATAGACAGGACAGGATGGGGTACTTGGGTATTGCAGTACCTCTGCTTTTCCTTCACAGATGGTTAGAAATGGGCACATCACAGAACTTTGTCACCAAAGGGAACGTTAAAGATGTAACAAAAGACTGGTAGGCGCTATGTCTGGTGCAGTGCTACCAGGGCTGAGTGGTGTTAATGCTTTGACTTACGTTTTTCTTTCCAGTTTAATTAGAATTCCAGCTCTGATAGTTCAGAATTACTTTAAATATAAAATAAAAATGATGTACTGATTTTTCTGGTAGTTATGTTTTCTTTGCTCTGTTTTATTGCTACCTGGAGAGGAAAGCCTGCTGTGGCTTGTTGCATTGCAGAAAAGCTAAATTGCTTAAAGTAATTACATTAGACTATAGTTTGCATTACAGTGAAATACTGTGTGTGTGATAAATAGTAATTTTATAGATCAGAGGAAATTACTTACCTTTATTTTCCGAAGCTGTAAACTTTGTCAATTTAGGATTTTTTGTCAGTGAATTAATTCAAAAGCAATGATTTCATTGTCTTTAACAGATTGAAAGTGGAGCAGTATGGAAGCAAGTTTATCAAGATCTTGGAATCCCTGTATTAAATTCAGCTGCAGGATATAATGTTAAATGTGCATACAGAAAGTAAGTAATACAGCCATGAAGTTTCTGCTAAAACCACAGTGAACTGAAGTGATCCTGTGCTAGGGGTAATATACATAAAATCTGTAACTCTTCAGTTATAGCACAGTTTTTAAGGCTTTAAACCTACTGCCCATGTTTAGCTTCTCTCAGTTGCATTTTCCTTCTTGAGTCAAAGTTGCTTATCACAATTTTTTAAATTTTTTTTTTTAGATATCTCTACGGTTTTGAAGAGTATTGTACATCAGCTAACATTGAATTTCAAATGGCATTGCCAGAGAAAGTGACAAACAAGCCTTGTAAAGACTGTGAAAAGGAAAAAGAATTGAAGATGCGTGAAGAACCAGAGCAGGATGCAAAAGAGATAAAAGTGGACAAGGACGAGCACAAGCAAGAGGAAGTAGCAGTAGTACAACAAGAAGAAAAAAAGTCAGCTGAGAATGATAGTGAAAGTAAAGAAAATGATAAGCCCTCTGTTCTGGTAATATATTTTAAAGTTCATCTTACATCTTGCTTATACAGTCAGTTGGTGTGTTAATAACCATGAATTAATATAAAGATTGAAGTTTCTATGGTGGATTTAGAATAAGACAAGAACTCGCTGTAAACCTAATTCAGAACAAGACATTTGAGCTATATTTACCCTAGGTGCCTGTTTTAGGGGGTCATGATGTCAAAATGTCTGACTTGTTAGAAAACAGCTCCAACATTCCACTTGTCTGAGGGCCTCCTGGGTGAAATTGAGGCTAATTTGTGTCCAGCTTTATCCTTATCTGGGTAATGCATGCTCACAGCTAACTATATTGCTGATACTTTCATTATGCATTTAGCTGTGCTTGTAAGCCCTCATAAATACTGCTGTTACTTCTGTGTTCTAGTGAAACCAGTGAAACTCTACACAGACCTGGGCCATATTATGTACACATGGTCTAATGTCCTTTAGTGGTCCAGAGAGACAAATGTTTATATCTTTTCAAAATCCACTGTTGACTCAGTGGCTTTAGCAAAGGAAGTTCAGGGCCAGAAACTGAAGTGCCACACTGTGCAGGCCTCAGAGTTTGCTGTGGAAGCAGTGTGGCTCCTCAAGTCAGTGTGCAACACAACTGTAATACTTCTGCATAGAAGTGGCAGCCAGCCCTGGTCTGTGTGATGGTATAATCTGGGAGGAATGCCACACGGGCCAGTATTGGTATTTCTGAATCCCAAGTGGAGACATGCTTTGTGAAGTGTTTGTCTTGAGGATTGCTTTGCAGTCCAGGTCTAAGAGCTGCATGCCTATATCATTGTGATAAAACAAGTTAGGACACTGGCTGCAACTTTAAACTGTTAGGTTTAGCTTAAGATTTTCAAGCGCTGTAGGAGGTATTGCAATTTTAGGACAAACCCCACACTGTAGCATTGATTTGCTCTTACAACT
This sequence comes from Polioptila caerulea, assembly GCA_013397295.1. NCBI lineage: Eukaryota > Metazoa > Chordata > Aves > Passeriformes > Certhiidae > Polioptila > Polioptila caerulea. Next base: position 226,694 of record VYXF01006331.1, on the reverse strand, counting down.
TCTGTGTGATTTGTCTGCCTTTTCTTAAATCTTTTGTTTTCACCATGTGAGTTAACTAAAGGTTTTGTTATTCTAGGGAAATAAAAAAAATTTGCCAGATTCTGTGTTTACTCAACCTGATCAAGAAAAGGACTTAAATGTAATCAAAACTGAAGATGAAACCAAATTGGAAGATAAAGAGGAGGAGAAGATCAAAGAAATGGAAAATCCTACAGTAAATGCAGATGCTGAAGAAAAAGAAAAATCAGGGTAAGTTATGCTGCTTCTAATCAGATGAGACATAGCCGTTTTTTTAAATTTTACTCTTGTAGTTTGAACTTCAAATCAGACATGCTGTTGTTAATTAGACTCATATCTTCCAGAGACCAATGTGTTTATAACTGTCATGGTTAGGCCACTGAAGTTCATTGATCTGTTTTTAAAAGAAAAGGCAGCTTAAGTTTTACAGGTTAAATGTAAAGAGGCCTAAATGTAAGCTGAGAGAGAACAGAATGTACATAGCAGAAGTGACTATTTGATTTAATACGAAAATATTGCAGTCATTGCCAGGAGTATTTTTATACTTGATTTTGGTACAAGTATATGGCAGACTTGTGGTTTCCAGCTTTTGCTTTTGGACAGTGGTGTGTAACATGGAAAAAGACGGAAATGCCTTGCATTGCTCAGTTAACAGCCTTGCTGTTGAATAGGCCTGGTACTGGCAGGAGTGTCTTATGCAGACCTTCAGATAGGTGTTTTGAAAGTAGGAGATGGAAATAATAGGGCTATTCAGGGCCATCTAATCAATGAGTGTGTGTGAATCATTTGGTTCATGAAATGGGCAGGCTTTCCTGCTTCAGTGCAGGAAAATCTCACAAATGTTTTCCTGCAGCCACACAGAAAAAAAAATACAACCAGAATATAGTCCTCATTAATCCCCAATGCGTTAACAGTTTGTATTCTTACAATTTAAACCCTCATACAATATGATTTCTAGTGTTAAAGACACAAAAATTCTCCTTAGAGGTCAGATGGATCTCTTTTAGCGCAGTATTTGTCTTCAATCAAACCCAGTAACAGATGCTTAAGGGAAAAGCTGTTACAAGAGGGAAAGCAGATAATGACACCTCCTTATACTTTCACAGCAGTCTGTATATCAGGGATGTGTTGGGTTTTTTTGTAGTTAATACCATCTGTTGCCTGACAAGTAATTCCCTTGTTCATTCCAGCAATTTTGTTGTTTAGTAGATCAGCTGTCTTGATCTTCTGTCTAAACACCATTAGCTCTTAATGCTTTTTCTGGCCTATTAAAAGTTGTGGCCAGAATGTCATAGTTTAGTATATTGATTTTTGATTCACTGGTAGTTTTTAATTATATTTTATTAAGTATTTTGATTTT
>VYXF01006331.1:188812-225255 GCA_013397295.1 Polioptila caerulea | reverse complement strand
TTTTTTTTTTTTTTTTATCCTCCTGAATATTTTCAGTGAGATTTTGTCGGCAATTTCTGTAACTCAGAAATGCAGAACACAGAAGAAACAAGTTTAACTGAACTCAGTTAAAGAGCCTTTTCTTTATGGATGTGATTTTGTTTGTATCCTATGTAAGCTTTTTTTTTTTTTAAATACTAATTGCTGGACTTCGTTGCATTTGCTACTTTTAATGTGAACTAGATGAGTTGTACTTTAACAGGTTTGCAAGATTGTCAGAATTATTAAAAACTGATTTTACAATGCTGCTTTCAAAATATGGAACTAAATAGATGGAAAACTTTGCAATGCTTACAGAATAGCTGTTTTTAAAGTTCTCTATATTGTGTATTTGTATGTGTGTATGTTTGTGATGTTACTTTATATTTATTTATATAACTCAAGAGTATGGTGGCTTCATGCTTACCATACTGCAGTAGTAAATGAAAAGTACATGAGAAGTTAGAAACTGCATTTGTTTTTTTGTAATCCTTTATTTTTATTTTTTATATTGGGGTGTTTTTAATCCCAATTCATGTCAATTTTCATTATTTATGACATCAAAAAAGTGTTTTGAGTGTTCCTAGTTTGTTTTTTTTTTTATGAAAACAACAAAAATCTGTAGAGAATACTTCCTTTAAGTTTTACTCATTCGCCTGATAGCAGTTGAGTTAATTCTTTTCTCTCTGCTCCTCCTTACTCACTAGTTGGAAGAGTGGAAAACTCTTCCAACTAGTATTTTGCTATTATGACTCATGGAGGATTGTAATGAGTTGCTTAGAATAGAAGTCAGAACTCTAAAAGGAGATGTAGGTGGTGATGTGGTCATTGCTGGGAGGTATGCTATGTTTGAAGGAATAATTTAAATTACAAAAGTGGAATACTTATAGCAGTTAATTATAAGTATTTATAAGCAGTGTTACTGTAGTAGCACTGTTAGCATGATTACTTTTCTCTTCTACCCTCTCAGATAGATAAGGGAGTGCAAAATGCACTTGTATCAGCTTTCAAGAGCTTTTAAAAATGTCACTGTCATCCTAAATGGTAAACAATGTTTTTAGCATTTATACCGTAAAGGCTTAAAGGAATTTTATGGGGTATTGTATTAGATGTTGTACTTCCCTATACCCAACTTCATGGATTAGAAGTGGCAGAACTTATACAAAGGTGGAAATGCTGTGGTTGGGGTTCTTTGTTGAACTGAAATGCAAAATGAAAATGGGCGTTTTTTAGGTAGCAAACTAATCACCAATACCTGAAATGTAATCAAAATAGATCAGTCTGAAATTTTGTTATTTGGTTTATTTAAAATGTCTTCCTGGATTTTTTTAAAGTTACAGACCATTTGTCCTTCACAGTCCTTCATAAATTTAATCTAATGTTATATTAGGCAAACTTGTAGAGTTTTCTATTTGCATTTATATCTGTAGGACTTTGGACATCTTCATGTAGCTTATTTGTCTATAGAGGCAAGCAACCATAAGGATAGAAAAACTTGTGTTTCTTCTTGCTGGCTTTCTTATGGGAGGACTGGATGTAACTCCCAGCTTCCAGATCTCAGGAAATACTGCTGGAAGCCAGGGTTGTTTATTTTCTACAGGTTTTGTTTCTCTGTGCAATCCTGTGTGTCTCAAACCTTTGAGATTGCTGCCACTTGAATTGTATGGTCCCATCTACACAGACTTTAATCATATGATGAAGAGGAAGAAAGGCTCAATTTTCTCTTCCTTTATTCCCCAGAGTGCCACTTTCTTGCCTGCTTGTGTATCAGTGAACACTGAGAGTAGAGATTCAAAGGGCACCTTGCCCTTTATTCTATACATACTTTTCTTGTTCGCTTTTTGCTTTGTTCTTTCATTTGTTTTTTTTCCCCCTGTGGTTAGTGGAAGATACCTGTGCTAGATACAGGTTGTACAGCTTGTGGTCATTAAAATAAGCTTAAAAAAAAGTCAGTAATGTGTTATGTTCCATGTAACATGTCTGTCTCAGAGGGTCCTTTACAAAACTGACTTTGTAAATCATCCTTTTCCATAACATCAAAAAAGTAGTTATACTTGGCCAATGAATAAATAAGAAAGTTCAGAATCCTTCTTCAGAAGTTCCTACAAACTTCATGTTGTGGAAATCATCATCTTCAAATGCAGCATTGCATAGTTGGTGTGCTGTTTCCTTTGTAGCATCCAATGTTATTAACTGTTTTAACTTGTTGAATACTTGAGTCAAGGTCTACAGATGGGAACTGAGATGTTTTTCTATGCAAAGAACAGTGTAGACAATTGAATATGTTCCAAAGAGATTGAGGCCAGGAGCCTAGTGGAGTTTTTAGAAGGTGTGGGTTTTTTAGTACAGGCTAATAAAATGGAAGGTAAATCTTTAAAAATTTCATAGTAGGTGGAGTTTGGAAACTGAAGTGTAAGTTAATTGCTATATAACGAATAATAATAAGATTTTTTTTTTCCCCCAGATAGTTAATTCAACTCCAAGTTCCTATGTTGGTTTTGGAGTTTTTATTGATAATTTTTTTGTTGTTGTTTTTGTGTTTTATTTTGGTTTTAACACTTTGCCCTAAGGCATCTAGGACAGACCACTCTCTAGAACTTCATACTGAAATGAAAGGTTAAATGCTGAGAATCTGGGTAATTTTTGCTTTTCAACAAAAATTGGCAGCAGACTTGTATATGGGTAGAATTTGAATTTTTAAAGTGTCCAGGCAAAATTCTTTTAAGAATCCCAGTTACACAGACATCGCAAGAGGGTTTGTTGTATTTTCCTTCTTGTGGCTGAGCTGCTGCTTTAACACCAGGAAGGGCTTCTGTCTCTGGATCTTACCTTGTTCTTTCTCATCAGACTGTCATTTTCACAAGTCCTTCTTTGGCCTTAGGAAACTTCTTGAATTTTTTTGTTTCTTGTTCTTGAAAACAGTCTTATTTTTTAGACGATCTGTTTTCTCCAAGGAATGCATGAACAAATGTCCTCAAGGAATGCTTTAGAAACCTGAACACTTCTGGTTGTCTGATGCTGATGGTTTAGGTGTTTATGATGTGGTTTTCTGGCAACTGCTACGATCAAATTTTGACAATATCACAAGGTGAAAATGCTAAACATTAGTCTTCCGTTTAATTCTGTTCAAGACTATCAGCCATTCATTCACATGCAAGGAAAAATCCTAATCTTAAAGGTGTTACATGCATCTTCCATGCAGTAGTAACATTTCCCCTCTTGTAAGCAGTAAGAGGGCACTAGGATTAATAAAAGCCGTAATTGAAAACTGAGTCAAGATGGGCATTGCTTCATGTGAAGGATTTTACCAAGGTTTGTTGCCCCTGTGGGGTAAGAGGACTTCCTTCTGTGCCTGTGCTGTTGTCTTTAGAAGAGTTAAATTTACTGATAACACCTATTAGGGATTTTCTGAGAGCTGTTTACACTGGGCTTATATGATAGTCAGAAGCTCCATTTCACATGCAGGAGAAAGACATGGTTAGAGGCAATATTTTCTTCTGTTCCTCGTCTGTTGAAATGGCACATCATTGTCGTGGTGAATCTGAAATGGTAGCAAGAAGGTTAAAATCTTCTGGAGTGTAGTATATTTGATATAGAAGGCATATCTCTTAACTTCTGAGGAGTTAAGAACAATATATTGAGATAACTTTCTCCAGTTTGATTCAAGTTTGTGTGGGAAAATGGAGAACAATGTGTCATGTTCAATGCTTGTGAAGTGTAAACATATGCTCAGAATCTGAGATTGTTGGTGTGTATGCAACAGAAAAATGCATATAAGAACCATACTTAGTTTTATTTATAGGTTTATATTTCAATGCTCTTATTTTTGATGTGTGTTCTATTTATGTATTTCAGCTGTCTTTATATGAGGAAGGAAGTTCTTGCACTCTCATGTTTTCAGAAACACTCTAATTGATTTTTTTTTCTTAATATAGAATATGGAGTGATACATACATGTAATGATTGCTTTTGATACAGCAACAAGCTGCAAATGACACAATAATAAAGCGTAGAGTGGTAGTGTAAATGTACTGGCTCTTCATATTGAATGGAAGGGAGAAATCTGATTTGGGAAAAGTGGTTCTGCCATCGTATTCTACATAGCAAGTGATCACTGTGCAGGTTATTAACCATGGTGGCTGTCACCGAGGCTTACATGTGTGGGAGAGTCTTTAAACATTCATCACATACTGGATGCTTCCCAGGTGAATGTGAACCAGTGCTGTAAAAACAGGAAGGGCTGCACTTTTCAGTCAGACTGTGGAACCACCCTTTATCCTTTTGAGGAACATTTCAGCACGTGTGGCTGAATGATGAGAAGTGATAACGTGAGGTCCTCTCACCTGTCTGTGCAGCAGAGGAAGGTGCTGATTACAGACCGAAGTGCTCGGGTGATTGAAGTGTACTGTACTGCACTCAGGTGTGACTCAGATCAAAGAAGTGCCTTCCCCTCCCTTCCCTTGGGACAAGGGACCCTAACCGCATTTATTCCAACTTTCTGTGTGCAGACTGAGGTCCCTGGGGCTTTTCTTCTCAGGTTTTCTTGGTAGCTTCAGAGGTGCTGTGGTTTAACCCAGCAGGCAGTTGTGTACCGTGCATCCACTGGCTCACTGTCCTGCCCCCCTGGTGCATCCAAAACAGAGAACTGTGCTACCAAGGAGAAATAAACTCTATCCCAGCCTAAACCAGGACAAGAGGGAAGACAAATACTAGTGATTTTTTGTGGAGGTGTTATTTTGTGTAATTAAAGATGAGATTCCATTGTCATGGCATGAGTAAAGGTCTTAATGACCTCTCTGCCTTAAAACTTAAGGTCATCTTAATACATCTGCGACTGGCAATGTGAAGACAGACTGAACATCTTTCAGCTCTGTATTAAGAGAAGTAAGAGGTTAAATTATGCTCTAGGATGAGGAAAAAGAAAAAAAATATCCAAGAAACAAAAATAGAAACTAATTCCTAAGCTCGAAGTGTCAATTATACTAAAGTTTATTTCTGCTAGTGATTCAATTAACTGTAATGACTTAAATGAGCCAATAATTGAAATAATCTTGCTTCCTCAAATTTTAGAATAACCCCTGAAAAAATAATCTTGCATGTGCCATCTCACCTGCTGTGTGTACCAGTTTGGTGTGTCAGGGGAAGTGTATTGGAGAAGGGTTAGGTTTGCTGCGAAACAGGAATCCTAGGAGGCAGATAAAATGTTCTAAATCATACTCTGTCTCATAGGTTTCACCTGGACTTTGTTACAGCTCATGTTTAATGCTAGAGAATGTGGATTGGAAGAGATTTGCCTGGTGCTGCATTTTCTTGAGTGGTGTAAGAGCAGCAGTGTTTCATTTATTAACTACATCTGGTTGTTAATACATTAATTATGGGCTTGTTGGTGTTAAATCTTTATATTGACTGAGAATGAGCTGTTGTGTGTGTGGTTTTAGCCTTTTGAGGATTTTGCATTGTCCTTTGAAACTAATGATAAGCAATATTTGTATGATCTAAACATTTTAATGGTTTTACTTTATTAACAAACAGTTTTGCATTTTAGTTCATTCATTTCTTGCTTCTGAAGGTTTATGTTCTCAGTCCTTGTGAGATGGGTTGTGGGTATTCTTTTTAGTCTCTGTATGTAATTTGAAATGCTTTTGAGTCCTGATAAGCTTTCTGGTAATACTTTGGATTCTGGAACAGAGTTACACTTGGATTGTTGTGTCTCCTGCACAGAGTGTATGCGCATCTGCTGCTGCCTTGTTTCATCAGCTGCTGCTTGGGTTGTTCAAATTGTTGCAGCTTTGTGGTAGATATTGCTTGGTACTGGTTTTAAGTTGACAGTTACTGTCTGCTGCCAAGAGGTTTGTTTCTTTTTTTCTTTTCCTTTTTTTTTTCTTTCCCTTTTCCCCATGCTCTGCCCCCAAATGGGATTTTGACTAAACAGCATTGAAGAAAATCCAATGATCTCATGCATGCATACATGGACTAATGAAGTTATGACTCTGCATACTGGATGCCTACAATCACAATTTCCTCTTAGAAACCTCAGTTTTGTGGCAGTCATGCTTCTCCTTTATCTGCACTGCCAGATTTGAACTATTTATGGCATTATAAGACAATATCTTCCTTGCAACCGTTGGTATGTGTTCTTGGATTTTGTATTGGGGGTTTTTTGTTGGTTTTTTTGCTTGGTTGTTTTTTTGTTCCAGGAGCTATAAGAGTGTGTTGGGGGTTTTTTCTGCTCCAAAATTATGAACGTTCTTTGCTTCTGTTTGGTTTCCTAAAATTTCGAGCTTATGATTGCTAACCAAGTCACTCGTTAGGACACTTTTTAATTGCAGTCATCTCTGCTTCCATTTTGCTTTTGCCTTCTGACATGCCCTCCACCTATGTTCAGCCTGCTGTTCACATCTCCTTAAACATCCAAGTTACTCAGCTTTGCAATGATGGTTTCACACATCTCTTCAGAAGGTACCAATTTCTGGTATTTTCATGGAGTCTTTGTAGGATATGTTGGGACACCAAAAAAGCCATTGGGTGATTAGGATGAGAGAGACTCCAGATTTGTTCAGCTTTTGAAAAGCCACTGGCACCATAATTGCCAGTGTCTGGGAAATCCTGCATCTCCAGCATAGACATACTTTACTTTGCAGACAGCATTTGAGGATTGTGCCCCTAGATCGTGGAGAGAAAAAAATAAAAAGGCAAAATATGGTTCACTGCAGTTTTGAAGGGTACTTAATGGAAAATCACAAGTTCATCTTGTTCTTGGAGCAGTGGTGGCTCTGTCTCCAATCCCTTTTTTTTTTTTTAGCTTTTTGTATGGTAGTACCTGTTGAAGTGAAATTGGCTAGGAGTTTTTGTTTAGTGCAGCAGAGAGTATAACTTGAAATCATTTAAATTACCACTTGGTGCTTTTTGTTGTTAGCTGTGGAATTCTATTCAGGATTTTTTCATCTGAATCTTTGGGCACCTTTTTTTCTTGATTTCCTTGCAATGTAATTTTTGCCATATGAGCTTCTGAAGTGAGCTTCTGAAGCGAGCTTCTGAAGCTTGTTTATTCATGTTGCATTTCTAACTCTGGTGGTTTTAACTTCACTAGCAAAGTAATTCACTGAAAGTATATAGCTCTCTCTCTCTCCCCCTCTATCTATCTAATTTGTCTATCTCCTGGAAGGCCAAGGCTTTGTGTGTGTATATATTTATACATACACATATATATATATACATTAAAAAAAAAAATTAAATCTTGGCCTTCTAGAATTAAACTGTATGGTCCATGCCATATATACCTAAATAGATGTCTTCTGTGACTTGGTGTACTTAAAGGCTAGAAACTCCATCTTTATCTATTATCTCATAGTTTATGCACATGTGTGTATATACATATCTATATTTAATGTGTCTATGCATATATCTACATGACAACATTAATTTCTGAAGTAATTTTATGAAATTAGTGTGATTATACTATAGTTGAATTTAGCATATTGTTCTGAATTACCTTTTGCCAGCTAATTAGATAGTAATACTGGAGTTTTGCTTCTGTAGGAGGAGCATCCTTTTGCAGAAAGTACCTTGGTTTATCTGAGTGTTTCCTACTGAAAATATTAGGGAAAGGTTTGGATTATTAGTACAGGCTTCTCTGTTTGTGAGCTTAACAAAAATACTGGTATGAATCAGGCTTGGAGCAGTACTTTTGTTCTCTTATCCAAACATACCTGTTCCATGTATCAGGCTTTTTGATTATTTGCGGTCCGCAGTTTTTGTGAATTTGGTCAGCAACTAAATCTGTTCTGTGTTGCACAGAGTGTGTGATTAGAGTGATATGAGGGCAAATAATACTGCTTTGTAAGTCTAATTAAGATTAGGAGATATTTTCCTCCATTAACTTTTGTAATATAGTCTTCCTCTTTAAGCTGATTGCAGATAATTTTCAGATAACTGAGCAGCCCGTAGCTACCACTGACTGAAACTAGCAAGATTTGTGGGTTCTTGCTGCTTCTGAAAATTGGTCCAAAATATCTAAAGATGTGTTCAAAATTAGCTTACTTCTGAAAGCAGCAAACACCTGCTTGTGTATTTATATAGTAATTAAATGCAAGATTGACATATTTAGAATACTTTTGGCATAATTGGCAAGGAGTGACAAGGTCATAAATTAGCACAGGTTATTTAATTTGCTAATACAGTCACGTAAGATGTTGGGGTTTTTTTGTCCAAAATCTGGTTGTGGTTGCAGTAATTTCAAGCTGTTGAGATTATGTTTTGTAATAAAGCAAGGATTTTTTTGAGAAGCAAGTTTCAAGAAGCAGTTGTAAAACTTTTAGGTTGAAAAATGGAATTTTTCTCTATATTGAAAAGAATTAATTTTAAGTGAGGAAATTATATTTAAACAAAGAGACTGCATGCAAGAATCATATAAAGATGAGTTTGAACAACTTCTGCTCATACAGATTTTGATGGATTTTTTTTCTCTTTTAGTCATTTTTGCACCTTACAGTCACTGGATTTTGTGTGTGTTGCTATATCCTATTTTGCTGATATTACTCAGCTGTAGTGCAGTTTCACATATTTGGAGCCTCCTGTTTCCCACTCTCTAATGCATCCACAATATTTATCAATATATGTGGTTTGGAACTGAAAAGCTTATGAAGTATCTCATATTAACTCTACAATTTTTTAAACCTTTCAAGAGATGACACGAATAAGGAAGAAGATGAAGATGAAGAAGAAGCAGAGGAGGAGGAAGAGGAGGAGGAGGAAGAAGACAACAATAACAATGAGGAAGAAGAGTTTGAATGCTATCCACCAGGCATGAAAGTCCAAGTGCGGTATGGAAGAGGGAAAAATCAAAAAATGTATGAAGCTAGTATTAAAGATTCTGACATCGAAGGTGGAGAAGTCCTTTACTTGGTGCACTACTGTGGATGGAATGTGAGGTAACTTGAGTTTTAGTTAGTGATTACTTCTTGAATTACTTCTCAAATACACTTATGAATTTTAAAAACTAAATTAATAGACATCTGGAGTCCTAAACTTTCAGTATTGGTGTTCTGTGAAGGTCATTGTACTGTATGAAACTTAGATTTTTAACACTATATAAATGCAGGGCTTTAGTTACTTTGAAAATCATCTTAAAATTACTTGTTCAAAGAAGGCTTCATTTATTCCCCATCTTACTTTCAGATCTTCCCATGCAAGTTGACACGTCACTCTTTGCAGCTTCCTCCTCTGGCTCTCTTCAGCCATTTTCTCTGATTCAGTATTTGAGTAGTGCATTTAGCACTACTCAAAAAAGAGTGAACTCACTCTTGTCAGTGAAGCACAGAGCACACCAGCAATAGGGTATTTAACTGGAAACAACAAGATTCTTAGTGGCAGATAAGTGCCCAACAAATAACTGCATTTCATCTGATGGGATATCTATCCTCCCTACCCCACCTGCCCCTGAGGCTGCCCTAAACTTCCCCGCCAGACTCTTCCTAGCCTAGTGGCTTCTTGTACTGTCTTTAGTATAAAGAGGAGCATGTGCTTTTGTCTTTAGTCTAACATTAATAGAAATAAGTTGAGTATTTCTGTTGCTATTTCAGATGTCTTTTTTGCCATTTAAAACTTGAAGCAACTTTGAAAACAAGAAACTAAAATTTTTGAGCAGCTTATGAGCATGTCTGCTCCCTCCTCAGTTTCCACATAACTGCTCATTGTCCTTAACTATTACCTTTTAAACTTTATTACTGTCTGTAAAAAAAAACCCACAAGTCTGAGACGAGTCTGAGGTACTTTTTTCTTATTTTTCCTTTTCTGGGAAAGCTGAGGTTCTTATAACCTTCATCTGTCATCTGGACATCCTGCTAGCAAGATCTGCTAGCAAAGGTAACAGAGAAGCACGAGGCTTCTCTTGCTGCCTTGAATTCACCTCTTTGCATCAAGGCCTGGTGAATTCCAGGTGCACCTGAGCTACTGCTGAGCAGGAATCTCACTCTTGCCAGTTTTGGTACCAATCTTCTGTAGAATTTTGGTCTACGTTGATCTACAGGAATAGGATCTGACATAAACTCTCTTCAGGCAACATCTGTAAGCATAGTGGGCTGTGAAGTCAAGATATGTGGGGAGATGCAGCCTGCTCAAGGTGGGAGCTGGGGTGTGACTTGCATTTTGGTCCAGTTCTTACTGAGGAGGAATCCCTTGGAGTGCAATTTGCTGAAATTTTCATCCTGCTCACTGAAGACTACTGTGTGTACCATTCCAAGAGATTTCTTGCCTTTTAACTCTTATTTTGGAGTTCATGTGTAAGCATAGAAGTTATTTTTCTTTTTGAGCAAATACCACGCTATTATCCGTGCTGTGAAATGAGATGATCAGATTTTTACTTGAGCAGTACCACTTCAAATCTGAAGAAATGAGAAGTCAAATATGAGTCTTCTTCACCTTGGAGATCCCAGCACCCCAGTTCTTAAAGAGAAATCAAGATTCTAAATTTAACTTTGCATTTTAAACAAATTTGCAGATTTATGTCAGAGGCATTATTTCTGTGACTAGGATATGTTTGATAATAAAAGCATTTTTAGTTAACTTGCATTCATTTGAGAAGTAAGGCGTGTTGATTGTTTGGTCTTTCTGGCAGCAGGACTTGAATTTATATTTTTACCTGGTGTTTCAAAAGAGCCCTCTGAAAAGGTTTGGGAGGGAATAGGATTGTGCACTGAAAAATAGATCAGTGATTGAGATTTAGCTGTGGGACTGTGCATGGACTCTGCTAAATGTGGCTAATTTTTTTCATACTTCAGTTTATGGATTTCACAGAAAGAGTGTGTGAGCCTCACCTTCAGCCAGCATCTTAACACTTTGACAGTTTCGTATTGTGAAGATCAGTCTTGTAGGCTGTAATTTGGCTTTCAGTCAGTGACAACCTGGAAAAACAACTGCCTTTGTTGAGTAGGAAGCAATTCTCTCCTCTCCTTATTCATTGTAGATTACTTAGCGGGTACAAGTACTGTATGTGCAGTACAGGGGATGTACTGAACTAGGATTTGCTAATCATCCAGGGATTTTTGAATTCTGTCATTCTTCTGCTCCTTAAAGTTGACTGTCATGTTTCCCCTTTTGGTCAAGTATGCTAATTTAATGGCCTATTCTTTAAACTCATAAGTTTGAGCAGAAAGCCTAAATAACTACTTAGAATTCTTACCACAAGTTAATTTCATTTATCAGTCTGGAATTCAGAGTGTGTGTGGGCATGCTCACATTCTTTATGGTACTTGGAATGAAGTTGGGTAAACTTGATACTCATCTTCATTAGTTGGGTTTTTTTTTTTAAGTGCCCTGGAACAGCGCCATTAAGAACTGTGAAACTTTTGTTTTAAAGAGTAAATAGCAAGTGCAGAAGCTGTACAGCATTATGCTAAAGGATCTTGTTGTTAGCTCCTGAGATTCAGATGATACGTGTTTGTGATAAAGGTATCTCTGAATGGTTGTGCTCAGTGGAGCCTGACTTGAAGTCAAAGGGAATGGTAGAAATCTCTACCTTGTTAGAGGGACCTGTTTATGTTACCAGGTGTTAACCAGAAAAAGTAGAGAAAGACAGAGAAACTGCACTTCTGACACACCACTGATGTTCTGAATGACATGTGCTTTATATGTAGCTAAAATTTCTTTGGGGCCTATGGTGCCAGTTCCTTCTGTTGTAGTTTTAATCTCAAGTTGCCAGTGCAAAGAAGAGTTCATTATGTAAGTGTTTGGGGTGACTTCTGCAGTGTATTCCCAGTAATTAGAGGGTGCATTTAGATTGTTGAAACTATATGTCATTATGGTACAACATCACAAGACATGTTATTCTTAAATATTTCAAATGTTTAAAGCTAAGACTTTTTATTTTCAACACTTCTTTCCTTCATAAGTCTGCATGTGAAAGTCCTAATTTCTGTCTAAGTTTGTGGAAATATTACTTCATATATTAATTTTATACTTATGAAATTAAATGTGCACCAGAGTTTTGGGTCCTGGACAGTGATGTATGACATGAGGGGGTAGGGGAGAGATTATTTAAAGAAAAAAAAAGAAACAAACCAGAATCACCATCTAATATTCCAGTATTTGAGTATCAGCCTAGTTTTTCTCCTTTCTTCGATCACAGAAAAAAAAAGTATTTAGCAGCTACAGATAGCATCCTGCACCTTTTCAGGGCAGGGAATTTGCCAAAGCTTGCTAGCTCCTTGAGGTCACTTATCCTGAGAGAAGGAGTACCTTTGCTAGTATAACTCTAGTCTGGACAAGTACGCTTTATTCCTTGTTTCTTCTCTGGTATTTCTGTGGAAGATGGACTGTGCAGAGTATGTTGGAATGCATTTTCACTTGCAAATAGTGCATATGGAAGTAATAGAATCACTACATACTCTGATGCAAGGTGCTCTTTGTCTTCGCTTTGGTAAGGCAAGGAGATTTTCTTTATGAAAGAGGATTCCAGGTTTTCATATGAAACCTGATTTTAAAAAATTAAGTAAATAATAATTTCCTATGAAATCCCCTGCCTTGATTTTCAAAGAAGTCTGTGTAACCTCTTTTAGGAGCAGCTCCCCATATTCTGTCCTTCCTCTCCACTCTCATCTGCTCACTTTAGGGTAGTGAAACTAGTACATGGGAAAGACAGCACTGCAGTGAAACAACCCAGATCCTCTGAAAGTACATGCTTCTTGTAATGAGAGCTGAAGAACTTCTTTGATAATATTTTTGGGTTAATTTTGTTTTGTGAACAGAATGTCCAAAGTAAGATTAGTGATGAAGTAAGTGTCCATATGTTAGCAGGTGCAGTTCTAGAAAGAGGCTCTAGTCTGAGTCACATCCCCCATTTTAGATACAGCTTTCAGGGTGCTTCTCTGTCTTGCAGTGGAGGAGAATGTAATTTAGGGTCAGGTTATCAGCTGTGGCTTGGAATGCGTCTTTTTTGCAGGATCTGTGTCAGCCTGGGATCCAGTTGTCTCAGGTTTAGTCAAACCATATGCATTGCATGTGTGAGTAGTGAAAGGAGCTGTGTGATGCAAAGGTGTGCGGTGTGGGCAAATGATTCCCTGGAGAAGATGTGAGGTTTCTGTGGCCTCCTCGCAGGGTCTGTGTGCTGTTTTGGGTGCAGTCAGGAGTAAAGCAGGACATGCTCTGGCCAGCAACTGTGACTGTCACACATTAGTGTTCCAATCTGTGCTCCTTGAGATGAGGGCATGCATGACCACCGTTTCTATTCCATGACGTTCAGGGCTCTGTGGTATGGGCAGGTGCTCTCTTCAGATTCTGCATTCTCTCCTTTGGTTTGGTGTGCCCCCACGTCTGTCAGCTCTTGCCCCAACAGGCACTGCAGTTGCCATGAATCTCAGACAGTGTGGGCTGTGCACAGACTTTGCATAGGAGGAAGATTAATTTCTTATTGGAGATGCACAAGAATGAGCGAATACAGATTTGGTATTCTAGCAGTGTGGTTGAGGCAGAAGGGACACTGTCAGTGTCCTCACTTTTCACCATATGTTTGTCAGGTCCTAGTGCTGTTTTCCTGCATGTATTTAGATCTAATAAAATACTTCTGCATTTTTCTGGGTCACAAAGTCCATTTGGCAGACACTTTGTGGTATTCCTGGTGCAAAACATGTCTTTGTCTTGAAGAAAGATTGCTTCAAATAGGGTTTCCCACAGAATATGGGATTTTTTCACAGAATATGGGATTTTTTTCATATGTGCAAGTACTCTGCAGAATTTTATTTCAGTTTTGAACCTGTTCACTGACATTTCACCTGGTAATGACAGTGTAATAGTACATTGACAGTGGAGTCTGCAGCAGTGCAGGCAGTCTTGGTATATTGTAGTCTGTGTGGTCTGCTCCGAGATTTTGTGCTCTTTATTGTAACATGGAGGGGAAAAATCAGAACAATTCGTTTTGGAAAGCTGTTTTTCAGACTGCTGCCATTTCATTTTTCACTGTATTATTATGTGAAATTTAAGTTAGTAGAATACATATTTAGCTTCTGAAATCCCTTGTATAGATCATAACTTATAATACATAGGAAAGCAAGTTGGAAACTTGCTTGTTTTCCCCTAAATATTTTTAATTTATGTCAATATTGTGGATATAATTGGCAGTGGTTGCAAAGAAGCTGAATTAGGACTGTATCAGTAGTCATTGCATATATCAAAATGGTGATCAAGTAAGCCCAGCTGGAAAGCCAGCTCAACTCCATCTTGTACGAGTTTTTTTTGAGAATGTGGCTTGGGTTTTTGGGTTTTTTGAAGTTGGTTTTTACCCCTCTATTTTTATGTTTACCTTGGAGGATCAGGATTTGTTTGTATGTACATTCAGGTCAAAGTTAATGTCAACTAATTTTTAACGGAATGGTTTCTTATGCAGATGGTTCTTGAATTTACAGTTGAAGTAGTAAAGCAGATTATGCTTATTGGGAAGAAAAAAAAATGGATTTAAATGATTCTTGAGTTTTTCAGAAATAAACAATCCAGCAAGCAGAGTACTGTAGTTATAGTATATTCTTGCTAAGAATGTATTTATTTGGTCTTGGATTTGTAGTTAACAGGTCCAGTCTTGAATAACAAGATGCCTGTTAGTATCTTGGTGCTATTTAGTATGTTTTTGTCTCATACCACTCTGGTACAAAATGGAAACCTTTAGCAGAAGAGGAACTGAAAAATGTCACTGTGAAGTCAGTGACTCAAAGTTGGTGACTCCAAAGGGTAACTCACTCCAGATAACTCTTTGCAGTCACTCGGGATCAAAAGAGTTTATTTTTATTAACTGGTCACTTTTTATGTGGTTGAAAGGATTTATGTAATTGTTAAGGGTTTACAGTGTGTAAATAGGCAGTATACCTTTTAGAGGCAGATTTCTCATTCAGCTAGTTTGTTCTACCTGCATACATGGATTTCTGCTGTTCTGTGCAGACTGCAAAATAGATTTTGCATTTACCCTTCAGTGTAAAACAATGTTAATCCTCTGAACCTTAGCTCAAACTTCACAGACTTGAGAATTCCACAAATTACTTGATTCAAATTCCAATTCTGTTTTTATATGGCTACTAATTATTTTTTCCTCAGTTAAATTTCTACTGTGATGTGATTATCTGCTTAAAACAATAAATGTGTATTATTTCTTTTTCTGTTTAGGTATGATGAATGGATAAAGGCAGACAAGATAGTGAGACCAGCTGATAAAAATGTACCAAAAATTAAGCATCGAAAGAAAATAAAGGTAGTTTTTCTCCCTTTCCTCTCTTGTTGCTCCTGGTGTTTGTTTGATACATAGTTAAGTAATCCCTGCCTCCTTTCTTGATCTTTTGATTGGCCTCCAAATGCTTATCAGGCAAAGCAACTTCAGAGCCTTTTAAACATGGGTGCTCTTTTCATCATAGTTTTGGCTTTTCTCCTTGAGGTGAGGAAGGGAAGCTTTTCTTTTCTGAATTTTTAATTAAATGTATGTAGTCATTTACAGAAAACCAATGAGAAGATGCTGATTATTGTCAGTTATTGGGAGCCAGGTTGAGGGGGTGAAATGTGGAAGCTCTCTGATTCTGCAGAGCAAACCTATGGACCAGTCCATGTGCATGGGACTCTATAATTTTATTACCAAGATTTATTTCAAAATTGTTTCTTCCACAATTGATATTTAGGCTTAGATGATGACCTATTTCTTGGACAGTGGGCTGCAGGGAAGCTTTTCTTTCTGCCACTGCTGAGCCTGGCATCCTGCAGTGCCACTACTCCTTGAGCACTGGTTGTGTTTATTTTGCCATTTGTTCTAGTATTGACAAAGGCCCTGTCTTCAGTAGAAAGGTCTTGGCATGGAGTGTAGAAAGGTATTTGTACCTTTGTTTGTAACAAAGAGGAGAGCTTTCCTCTGCAGATTGAATGTTTAAGATAACTGTAAGCATTGTTTAATTGTAATCCATGGTAAGATGTGTGCTCCAATGAGAAGAGTTTTTGTATCTTTTTTTTTTGTTACCTAGAATAAAACTGACAGAGAGAAGGAAGAGAAGTATTCTCCTAAGCCTTGTAAATTGCGACGTTTGTCAAAACCCCCCTTTCACACCAGCACATCACCCGAGACTGGGTCCAAACTTGACAGCACTGAAGCCAAAAATACTGAACAAGCTCCAGTCAAATCAATAGAAATTACTTCTATCATTAATGGGCTACAAGGTATTGTACTTAAACGTTTTTTCTAATCTGTAAATGGCCTTTAAACAGGAGTAAATGACAGCGGAAAATAACTGATGCAACTAAATGCTTGAGTCTGTCTGGCTAATTATAAAATCATAACTCCAGAAATAACCTTGGACAAAAGCAGTGTTGGCAGTTTCTGTGAATTCAGTGTGTTAATAGTCAATTACATTTTTGTATTGCCATCCTTTTTTAAAATTTGATATAGAGCAAAGCATTTTTGCTTCCTATATAATTTCTAAATTTTTAGTTTTTGATGTACCTAAGCTAGAGGACCCATTACTCATATCTGCATGTCTGTTGTTGCTAGCACTGTGTTCCCTTGCCCACATATTTACAGCAGCATTCTAATACCTACTTGCTTCTCTTCATTCTTAGTTTAGAGCATACTTCCAGAGAAAGAAATCATGTATGGTATGGGTAGTTTGGGTACCCACAAACTTTTGTGGAAGCTGTGTGAATTTAATAATCACTCCAATTTATTTGAACTTGGATGACACTGGCCACTGGGTTCCAAAATTGTAGGTAAAATAACAATCAACATAATCTATAATGCTTCATTTCCTTAGGAAATGAGAAACAAACAAAAAAAAATTAGCGATGACACTATTATTAGTGTGATAATTAATCTGTAATTAACTTTACAAATCAAGGAGTTACACATATGTATATGTATTATATGCACATATATTTCAGCCAGTTCCTGTGTTCCTCCTTGAATACGTATCTTTTCACACTGAATGAGATTGCTGTTGATTCCTTCTGGATTCTTTGTTCTTCTCTGTTTCTTTGTTGCTGACTCTGAATTTTCTTGCAGTTGTCCTACATTCTTCTTGTCCGTTTGTTTCTCTAAGTGCCTTTCTTTATTGCTTTCACTTCCTTTTTCCAGGCTGATCATCAGGTTGGTTTGTCAGAGAGTAATGTGTGTGGTGTTGTTCTGTCCTTTAGACTCTGGATTTTCCAGGGAAAATGATGTCTGTGTTACAGACTTTGGAAAAAAGGCAGATAATGGTAGTATTTGTAACCCATAAGAAATATGTAAGGGCATCTTTCAGTGTTTGGTTTGGGTAATTGTGCAGAAGTTTGTATTTTGTGGATTAAGGCACTCTATACTTTCTCTACCTCTTCAGAAATTCCTGGAGATGTACTGTATAACAGAGAATCTTTCTAGTTTCCAATCTAGCCATTATAGCATGAGTTTTTAAACTCTTCAGGAGGTACCATTTAAGAGAGAGACTGCTAGAGATCCCTTTAGCATGTCTACATATTTGTACAGTTTCCTTTGGTTGTTTTTTTGTTTGTTTTTTTTAAATAATTCTTTGTAATCAGAATCAAGACAAACTTTTCTTGTTTTGTTTTTGTTTTATTTGGATTTATTTTTAATTAGCTTCTGAAAGTTCTGATGATAGTGAGCAAGAAGATGACCAAAGTGCCCCGAATGTTCATGCTGATGGCAAAGAGGAGTCTCAGCCTGAAGCCATAAGCCAAGATAAAAATGAACTCCGTCTAAAAGAGCAAAGCGGTTCATCCCTCCCAGAGGAAACTAAAGCTCTGGCAGATGCAGTAGTGCCCAAGTCTGTATCCAAGTCTCCTGAAAGATTGCGGAAAGAGATGGAAGAGTTATCTGAAGATAGTGACTCTGATGGAGAAGATGAAGCCACAAAGAAGAGAAAGGATGGAAAGAAGGAGATCGTGGATAAAACAGCAAAACCACAAGTGAAGCGTGGTAAACGAAGACACTGTGTTGCAGAGGAGTCCTTAAAGACCGTGTCACCGAATAGAAAGGATGAGAAGTCCAAGAACAAAGACTCCCTTAGTTTAGAAAATAGCAGTAACAGCTCCTCGGATGAAGATGAGGAAGACAAATCTAAACTGAAAATCACTCCAACGAAAAAGTACAATGGACTAGAGGAGAAAAGGAAATCTTTACGGACAAGTACTTTCTACTCCGGATTTTCTGAAGTGGGAGAGAAAAGAATAAAGCTTCTAAATAACTCTGATGAAAGACTTCAGAACACCAGAGCGAAGGATCGAAAAGATGTGTGGTCAAGTATCCAAGGACAGTGGCCAAAGAAAACGCTGAAGGAGCTGTTCTCAGACTCTGATACCGAGGCTGCTGCCTCTCCCCCACACGCTGCTCCTGAGGATGCTGCGGCAGAGGAGCAGCTCCAGACTCTTGCAGAAGAAGGCATTTCTTTGCCTAACTGCGAACTTGAAAAATCTTTGCCAGCAAGTGTGGACGTTAAACCAGTGGAGGAGAAACCAACTGAAGTGGGTGAGAAGAAAGTTGAATTTCCAAGCAGTGGCAGCAATTCAGTGCTAAATACGCCTCCTACAACTCCTGAGTCACCTTCCTCTGTAACTGTGACAGAGTCCAGTAGACATCAGTCCAGTGTCACTGTCTCTGAGACACTGCCACCAAATCAAGAAGAGATACGAAGCATCAAAAGTGAAACAGATAGCACAATAGAGGTGGACAGTGTGGCAGGGGAGCTGCAAGACCTCCAATCTGAGGGAAATATTTCTCCAACAGGTTTTGATGCCAGCGTCAGCTCCAGTAGTAGTAATCAACCAGAGCCAGAGCATGCTGAAAAAGGTAAAGGAAAGGGTAAACAGAGCTGTCTCCAACCTAACCAGCTCTTATTTCTAACTTTGCTGATGTGTTTTCATTCTGTTTTGGTTATGGGGCAGGGAAGTTAGTTGTTGCAGGAAGTAGTAGCCTACTGTCCTTTTCAGATGTGTGGAAATGGCATCATCATCTAGTGCAGCAAATGTAATCTGCCAGCAAGTTTATTGGACTTCTGTTAGAAATTGTGGTGCTTTCACTGAGGGACAAAGGATAAAAGAATGAAGTTTATACTGGATATGGCAAAAAAGCCTCAAGCAGTCTATAATAGCTTGTGTAAGGAACATTTATTGTAGCAAGATGGAAGCATTTTGAGCACTCTTCTCAGAAGCAGGAGATGCTTTTATTGCATAAAATTCGCTTCTCTGTAAGCTGTTTGTTTTGGGGGAGAAAGCCCTCATGCTGCTAGGGTGCTTAGGCAGTCATTTCTAATTTGTATTTTTCTAGAACATTAACTTAATAAGATTCAAGTCAAGCTGATAAAAGCATTGACCTTTTCAACTATGTTTCACTTTCATGTGATTTTTCAGACTGAAGTTCCTTTCCTGAAATCCCTAGAGAATGGGGGATAATAAACACTTGTGCACATGATGTCGCTGTACTGCTGCCTGCTTTTTAACTGCTGGCAAGGCAGGATCCAAAAGCTTTTTTCTGAAGGTGACAGGCTGTTTTGCAATTCATCAAAAGTACAGCTACTCTCACTGTGTTTTGTGGCTAAAAATTATCAACACAAAGGAAGAAAATACATTTTGTCTACAATCCTGAGACAGAAGTGGTTTTTTTTTATCTCAGTAGATTTTGGCTAACAATTAGCTATTTTTTTTCAAAATGCCCTTTAAGGTGTGAAACCTTCAGTGTTCTGTTGGAAGTGTTCTTCTGAAAGTATGCAGTAAAATGTGTTTCCTTAAAGGAGAGAGTTTGGAAGAGGTGAATGTGTCCCCCTTGATAGATACACTTGTAATGCTCTGCTAATTAGAGCTGTGTAGGTTTAGAATTTAAGTTGCTCTGGGTTTTTATATGAAAGTAGCTTATTGCCACTTGAAAGAAGTTTTACACTATTGTAAAAGAGTATTTTTACATGCATTAGACTTCCTCTCTGATTTTGTCAGCATGCTACCTGTTTCAGAAAATTGAGTTCCTTAATTTAAATTGTTTTATTCCAGGGGTCATTTTTAATCTGTAAGTCACATGGTTGTGACAACGTTTGAAGAAGTCCTAAAACTCTTTTTTAGCAGGTGTACTAGAATCCTTCCATGTTCCTTTTCTACTTTTTCGCCTTGTAGTCACAAATACCAGTAGAATTTTTCCCTTGTTTTTTGTTTGCCTTTCGTTTCTTTTTTTTTTTTTACATTATCGTAGATTTTTTTTTAACACCTTCAATCAATGTAATTACTGATCACAGATTATTGCTTTGTTTTTTTTCTCACAGCTTCCAAGTACAGCAAACTTCTAAAAATACTTTTTAGTCCCAATAGGTCTTAATAACTATTTTAATAAATGTATTCTTATTTAATTTACAGTATTAAAAATAGTAAATCCATGTGGTTCAAGAGAAATTCTGGTGATGCATATGGGAAAGCAATTTGTAGTGATTATACATGTGCACTCTGTGCAAAGAAATTTCATCTACCTTCCATTGTCTTTCACCTCCTCTTGTCAATATAAGTAGAAAACTGAGCTGCACTGAGGATAGGCAGGAACAGTTCCATTGTTGTCTACAAACCTAAGCTTTGAAGTGTTTTGTTGGAGGACTGCAAACATTTATTTAATTTCAGTTTCTTTTTTTTTTTTTTTCCCCAATTATAGTCTGTACAGGCCAAAAAAGACTTAAAGATGCTCAGGGAGGAGGCAGCTCCTCAAAAAAGCAGAAAAGAAGCCACAAAACATCTGTGAGCAGCAAAAAGAAGAGTAAAACTAGTAAGTACAGCAGCTTAGTGTGAAATAAAAGGTGTGAAAGTAGCATGCCATTTGTTCAACTGATTGTAGGAGATGAAGTCTGTTAATAAAAATTGCATTAGGACAAAATGTTCTCATCAGGGAATTCTTAACACTGTTTAAATGAAAAAAACTGCTCTACCTAAACGCCACAGTGTTTTTAAATGTCTTGTATTATTTCTGGGCCTATTTCTAAGAGCTCCTTAATATTGTGTAATTCAGGAAAGCCAAGAAGAGTGAGTATTTCACACATGGCAGAATTGGGATAGGTATCTCCATATCATGAAAGCTGCCTGCTTTAGAGGGGAGACTGGGACCTGAAGGAAATTATACTCTGTATTTTCTGCCAGATGAGTTTTTAGAGGTGAATATCTCTACCCTGTAGCAAATATGAGAATAATTCCAGAAGAATATAGATTCTTGTTTTCTTCCTGGCTGTCTGTTACATCTATGGTAAATAATGCAGCTTTTGCAGCTTTTTGTAGTTGTAGAAGCTAATTGGAATAGAAACCACGGTACTGGGTAAGGGAAGCTTATCCCCTCCCAGCTTCCCTCCCCTCTTTCTATTAACAGCTTTTACTAAAAGTCTGTACTTGCTGGTCTGGTATTTGCTTTTACTCCACCTGTCTTTCATGTTCATTGATCTCCTCTTTATATTCTCTCATTCTTTCTAATTCCATTTCATTGGTCTCCTCCTTTCATAATCCTTATTCCTACCCTCACCCCAGAAACTGATGTAATAAAACAAACTGAATTTGCAGAACAAATACACCATTTTTACCCTTGCCTTTATTCCCTTGGGTTTGGTAAATTTACCCCTTTTTTTCAACCTATGTCTTCATCAGTATGTGAAACTTCAAAGCTACTGCCACATAGTCCTTGGTGTGTGCTCTTTTTGTTAGACTTCAGGCACTATTGGATGTAATAAGGAAAATAAATAGATAAAATGTGATTCAGCTGTAAGCAAAAAACAAACAAACAAAAGCTTTTGGCAAAATTCCGGTGTATCTGTTGAAATGTTTTTGTGGCAGCTTCAGCTCTTGCTTTTGCATTAAACCAACACCAACAACAGCTGGCCAAGCTCTTTCACATTACATGTCTTGTGTATTCAGGGCTCATTTTGTCAACACCTGCGGCAGATACAACTGAGGCATACATTGTTTTAATAAATACAAATTCAGTGTGTTTTTAAAAACAACTCTAACAATTGGTTAGTCTGTAGAGGTTCTACAGATTTCCGTGGCATTTTATTCCACTGCTTTCCTAGACTTGTGTTGAATTACAGTCTCTTGTGCCTGCTTTCACCTCAGTTTTATTTTAGTAATGCTAAAAAACTTCATCCTTTCAATCATAACTCATAAATCTTCTAGATAGATTATTTTGTTACTCTCCTTTGAGTGGTTTGATTAAAAACCTGTGTTCAGTTCAGCCTGCTGCTTTATAGTTAAAGTTTTTTCAGCATGAGGTAAAGTTCTTCTGTTTTGGATCAGTGAAAGATCTTTTATGAAAATTAAAAAATTTTATCATCAAGTCTGAGGAATTTGTAGAGTATATCACACACATTCAAATTATTGATAGTGATTTTAAGAGAGGAAGATTAAAATAAAGGTGGCATAAGGCTAAGAAAAGGCTGTGATTGCTTTGATTTTTGCTGTACATGTCCTAAAAATACAGTCAAAAATCTGTCTGTAGCTGTTAGCTCTAAAATGGGATAGAAGTGTGTGTATATATATATACTGCATTAGAAATTTATGTTAGTGGTAAACAGGAGATGGACCATAACAATCAGTCTTGTGAACTCTTAGAAAAGGTACAGCCCCATGAGCAGGCAGATGTGGTTCATTTTGGCCCAGTTACATATCTGGTTTGTGCTTCAGTGATGCAAAGAGCTTCAAGCCAAGCTGCTAAACCAGGATGGTTTCTGTTGTATTAAATTAAAGGATTTGAGTCAAGTAAATTCCCGTTGTATGAAAATCAGCACAGAGATTGCTTCTGACAAGCTTTAGTTTGGGCTTTGTTTTGTAGCAATGTCTTCTTGTTTCTTCAGCAAATAGCAGCGACAGTGATGAACTATCTGCTGGTGAAAGCGTGTCCAAGTCTCAGTCAGCAAAACTGGTTTCTACTGGCATGAAATCTCAGCAAACCAAATCACTCACAAGAACACAGTCTCCAGGAAAATGTGGTAAAAATGGAGAGAAGGAGTCTGATCTCAAAGAACAGAATAATCGTTTGCCCAAAGTTTACAAGTGGAGTTTTCAAATGTGTAAGTATTTTCTTGAAAACACACCTAGCGTCATCTTGTGGCATAGTGTAAAAAAGCTTTTTGAATCTTCTGTGTTTTGGCTTTCTTGTTTCCATCCTGAATTTGCTTAAGCTTATGATAAATCCTCTTTAAAAAAAAACAGGTGGTTGGTGGTTCTTTTTCTTCTTTGCCATTGCAGCAAAGGGAGCTGCCAGTTTCACACTCTTCCAGGGCTGTTTTCTGATCTGTTCCTGAGCTGCCTTGCTGTTCTTGTTGTGCTGTGCATACCTGCCATTCTGGCATGGACATTATCTGCTCTGTGTGCTGCTTCTGTTGATATTTCCTTGCTGTTTTAGTCCTCATTCTCTCGTTCTTGTTCAGACACTCAGTTGATTGATTTGTAATTTTTTCCCCATCATTTTGCATTAGTGAAGCAGCACACGCTTGCTATTTCTAGCATTAAGAACTTCCACTCTTGTTTGTTTCAGTCAAGCTACTGGTTCAGCTAAGGGTGAGCAGTGTGGTAAGGATCCTGCATTTGCCTATCTGAAAAACAGATCAGTGGCTTATTAATTCCCCCATATTAATGGTACTTACCAATTCAGTCTGACTTTCCTGGGTTGTTTGTTTTTTTTTTTTAAATTTCCTCCCCAACCCTGAATTTCAGCATTAGTCTACTTTAAAAAGTATTTTTTCACAGTAGTTCTTCACAATCAAGTTACATTCTGGTGCTCTTCAGGACTATGTAATGTAAAATGTCTTTATTGTCACTTACTGCCCTGTTGAGATTCATTGAACATTTTCCTGGTGCAACACATTTGAAGGGCTTTTCCTTCTTCGTTTCTTTTTTACCTTGGCTACACTCCACATGCCAAAGTAGTTTGGCAGAAGTTGATCTGTGGAGTGCTGTTTGACACATTTCCTGCTGTAGCCGAGTCAGATACTCAAGCATTCCTCATTTTCCCACAGCCTAATATAGCTGTGACTTTTGGTCCTTTGGTGCTGCCCTCATTACACATTGGGGTAGTGCATTTTGCACCCCACATTAGTTTAAATGATTCTTAAATGCTTTTGAATGGAGTGTCTCCAGCGTGGCTTCCCTGGACGGAACCAAGAGTTTCTCCTGCCTGTGCCCCCCACTGCTGTGTGCCATGCTGTGGAGAGCTCCCAGCTGAAAGCAGCCAGAGGGGCAGCTCCTGTGCTGGCCATGTCCAGCAAGGTTGTCCTGTATGGTTTTTCCTTATGGCACATGTGCCAGGGACTCCACCAGAACCAGCCCCAGCCACAGCTGTGCACATTCCTGTTGTAACCTGCTTGTTTTGTACCAAGACAAGTCAGGCAAGGCTGACCTTCCTGGTGTCTGGGGCCAAACAGAGCTCCAGTGAGAACTCACTGCAACAGGCAGAAAGCAACAGGCTCAAAGCTAGTTTTGGCCCTGATATTTTCATCTGTTTTCCTAATTTTTTTAATCCTTTTCCTCCTTATGGGGAAGGGAATGTATTTTTTTGTCTCCCAGTTCCCTAAGAAGTCCCCAAAAAGCATAGGGCAGTATCTTGTAAAGAGTAATAAAAAATGAACAAATTTAGAGTGATAAAGAACAGCTGCTGCTGCTGTTGTTTCTTAGCTTTGCTGTCTGCTACCTCAAAACACATCACTAGGATTTGAATACCTTCCACTTTGCTGTATCCAGAAGTGTTTGGAAATGCTTCAATGCAATAATTAACAGAGATTGTTTAACTTGCAGCTGACTTGGAAAATCTGACTAGTGCCGAGCGCATAACAGTTCTCCAAGAAAAGTTGCAAGAAATCAGGAAACATTACCTGTCCTTGAAATCTGAGGTGGCTTCCATTGACCGAAGAAGAAAGCGCTTAAAGAAAAAAGAGCGGGAAAGTAAGTGCTGGGAGCCAAATTCTGCTTTTAGAGGGTTAATTGCATGTCATATAAAGGTGTTGGATAATTTGCAGGGAGATGCGTGTCATTAGGAGTGTGATTTTGTTTGGGTCTGGGAAATGCTGTGTGCAGGTATTTTATGACTGCAGGATACTCAGTGACTGTGCAAGGGGAAGAGCATTACCAAGGTGTGCAGTCTGTTTAATGCTCCTGAGGCACAACTACTTCATACAGGAAAAAAAACACAGAAAATAAACTTTTCTAAGCAGTGAACAAAGGGTATTAATGACTTCTAATTTTTCTTCAAGTTACAGATAAATTTACTGTAGTATTGCTTGTGGGCCTAGTTAGTGCTTTCCTGTAGGATAAAAGGTTATTCCATGACTTTAAGGGAGACCAGTTAAATGGAGTGTTTCCTACACAAACCAGGCAGTGGAGGAGGCTGGTTTCTTTTCCATTGCAAGGCATCAGTTGCTGGAGTCAGTATATACCAGTGCTTGCTGCTGAACAGGAAAACACTTTTACTGCTTGATCTGTGAATATCTATAACCTGTGTTTTCCTTTTCTTGTGCAGGTGCTGCTACTACATCATCTTCCTCCTCATCACCTTCCTCTAGTTCCATTACGGCTGCAGTTATGTTAACATTAGCAGAACCATCTATGTCAAGTTCATCACAGAATGGAATGTCAGTTGAGTGCAGGTGACAGCAGGACTTGCCAAAGCACTTTGCACTTAATGGCTGCTGAGGGCCCCTCTTTTTTTTTTTTTTTTCTTCCTTTTTTTTTTTATACTGCACAGTGGCACAAAATTCAGACAAGCACTATTTTGTATTTAAAGTTGTTTCTTGACAAGCTAACTTTGCACTTAAGTGCACTTTTATGAAGAAAAAGTACAACAAACTGCTTTTCCTCAAGCAATAATTGTTTCCAACTTGTCTGGGAATTGTAAGTCTGGTGACTCGAAGGCCTTCCACTGTGGCAAATGGAGGCTGTTCACTGCCTGTAGAGACAGGACAATAAGTATATAGTTGTTGGGGTGATCTGAATCAATGTGGTAAGGCTTACTGTATTCCCTGGTATTTTGTTAAAGCTGGAACATTTGATATTTTTCCATTTATTTATGACAAATATTGAAAATATTTTCATTTGTACAAGCTAATTGTTTTTTAACTGCTAAGTCACCTTATAGTGGCTTTAATTGTATACGTCAAGCACATCTATTCAAAACCTGCAGTTAGTAGGATGTCTGACATCAGTCCTGATAACCAAATACGAGGATTCCTTAAAAAAAAAAGAAAAAAAAAAAGACTGACTAATGTTTACAGGTTTGAATTAGGCTTAAATAGGTTACTCTGGGTTTTAAGAACCCATTAATTGGAATGAAACTACTGTACTTTGCCATTTTTCTATAAAACAGTATTTTTTTTTAATTTTGATAAAATACATTATGAAAAAGAAAGAAAATGGCTAACAAACTGTATTAAATCTTAATGTATAAAGATTGTATTCAGCCAGTTTAAAGTGTATATTTATTCATAATGGATTATAACAGGTATATTTTTGTGTTTTCTTGTAAATGTTTCTTTTCCCCTTAAAGCAACAAATATTTCATTTGTAATGCTTATTTTATTACGAGCTGCAAGGAGAGGACTTCAAGAGGGAGTAAGGTGTGAGGTTATAATTTGTGGTTGCTGATACCAACACTGCCACAAAAGGGTAGTTGTTTTTAAAATAACTAGCTAGCCAAGTGGTAGATGTTTAATTTTTTAAATTCCTTGTACAAATTCCAAAACCAACTTCAAAATGTTTTCACTTGTATTGATTTTATGTTGAACAGATCCCAAGCTCTCTCCTGTTAATTCTATACCTTTGTAAGACATTTGTATATTGCGGAAGTGTTCATTCAAGCTATTTAATACCTGGCACTGTTAATACACAGTACTTTATTGTACAGATTGTTTTACTGTTTTAATTGTAGTTCTGTGTACTTCTTTTGCCTGGGGAAATAGGGGCTGGCATGTTTTTCTTTGTTTTCTGGCAATACAACATGTAAGAATTTGAAGCATTTTGTTTGTAGATGCTAGAGTGTCAGAATCCCTTTCATTTGACTTTTCTAAGAAAAGCATTTTCAGTCTTCGTAGTGTGCGCTTAAGGTTATAACTGATTTTATTGAAAATGGTTTCAAAGTATTCAGAATTGTACAGGACTGTAAAAATTTGTTGACAGACATTGAAGGAAAAGCTTATAGAAAAAAGCTATAAAATATATATTAGGTTCTGCAGAAAATGGAGAGTTATGTAATATATTGTACAAATGTAAGCAAAGGCCTCTGAAATAAAATGCCATAGTTTGTGAATCCCTGATTTTGTTTCTAACAGTTTAATTAAGTAACTGTAGTGTGTTCATAAAAATTACATCAAACTGCAGAGTCAGTTTAGCAAATGATCTTTGGTGTGCTTTAATGGACATATAAAGGTAAGATAGAGCACGTGCATTTGCCTCATTTTCCTCTTAGTGATTAATTCAAATCCATCCTCTTTTTCAGCAGAAGGCGAAAGCGTGGCCCATCATTAAGGCAGAGCCAGTTGAAACAAACTACCAGCTGTAGTTCAGGTGACCAAAATATTGTTACACCTGCAAGGTGACAGATTACTGATGACACTGACAGTAACAAACCATGATAAATAACCTCTGGAAACATTGACTGTGTTAAAAATTACCATGATCCAAGACTGACAGGGGTAATTTTAATATTTTCAGTGAAGCTACTAAGAGGATATTTTCATCTGTTTAAGTTTAGTGGAATCAGAGTCATGGTTTTCAGTTTCAGTAGGCATAAGGGGTATGGATGTAACTGGCAATTACATCTGGGCAAGCAAGATTCAAATCCAGCTCTTCACTCACTACTAGTTCTTGATCAGCTCTCACTTTTAGTACCAGCGTATTTGCTTTGATGTGACAATTACTGACTCTGTGATCTGAGGGGGGATTTGTTAACCCTTTTAAAACAAGGATCATTAGCCAGCTCCCTGCACCCAAGTCAAGTTTTTGCATAAATAGGATTTTTTATTTTGTTTAATACAGAGATGATATAATTTTCATCGTATTTCTGATGCAGTTTAGTGGCTACTCAAACACTTGTCTGAATGTGTTACATTGCACCTCTCCTGTGAAGTACGTCATCTGTAAAAGGTGCTCTCCAGATTGATAGAACCACTTGTCTCCCAGTAAGTTACAAAGGAAGAAACCTCTGGCAAACTGTTAGCCAGGCAGTTTATTCTATGTTCCAGTGGGTCAGTCCTGAGCTGCTTTTCAGGGTGCGTACTGTACACAGCTTTACACGTGGGTGAGTTCCCTGCCTGGCAGCTTGCAGCTGAGGCAGTTGGCCACTAGCAGTGCCTGCTGGGCTGTACCCCTGCTCCTGGGCGCCTGCTTGGACCGTGATCCCAAAGGCAAAGCAAGGCAAACGCCTTGGCTGAGGGACAGACTCAGGTTTGTGTGTCCCACAACTGATCATGTTGGGAATAGCTGAGATCGGCATATGCTGAGGGAAAATGCCTCATTTGCAGGCTCTGCAGTGCTCCCACCTCCCCTGTTTGCAGTCTCCACTGATACCTGTTCATACTTATGACTGGGTAGTTCCCATCGCTCTGTGGAATTTTCCTGTTGGTGCAGGGATTGAACTCACTCTCAGGCAGAGTTCCTGGAGGCTGTATGCCTCTTGCTGAGTTTCAGTGGCCACGAGTCTCTGAAATGGGCTGCAAGAGAGTTGAGCCTGTTCTGCCCCTCTTGTGTCACTGCAGTGCTGCTCTTCTGTGTGAAGGCAGATTGGAAAAGCCATTACAAGTCATGTAGCAGCTCCCTGCCCCTTCTCAAGGATTTGTGTATCCTCTTGGGCTGACCTCACCCGTGAGGGTCAGTACCTTTCCTGGCATCCATCAGGAAAGGCAGGGGCAATACTTGGTGCACGTGTCAAGACCAACACTTTCCTTCTATTCCACAGCTGGGTTGCTTGTTTAGCCTCCGCTTGGATGCTGGTGCCAACAGAGCTGCTTACAGTGGCAGCTCAAAAAGTGTATCAAATGTGTAAGGAGACAGCCAAAGCGCTCTCAGGTTTGCTCCAGCTCCTCTTGGGACTGAGGGTCGTGGGAAATCAGCGAGACAGCCTCTCATCACAGAATCAGTCAGGCTGGAAAAGACCTCTGCGATCATCGAGTCCAATCGATGACCAAACACCACCATGTCAGCTAGACCGTGGTACTAAGGACCATGTCTAGTCTCTCCTTAAACCCAGGCATGGTGACTCCGCCACCTCCCTGGCAATCCATTCCAATAGCTAATCATCCTTTCTGTGAAGAAATTCCTCCTCATGCTCAAGCTCAACCTCCCTTGGCACAGCTTCCGGCTGTGTCCATCTGGTCCTGACGCTGGATGTTTCCAGGGGTGCCACTGCGCCCACGCGCGGCCCGCTCCCGCCGTGGCCGGCAGCATCTCNGCTGGTGGCTGTGCCGGGGGTGAGTGAGCGAGTGCCGGGGCAGCGCTGCCGGCTGGCCGGGGGTGTGTGAGCCTGGCGGCAGCACCTCTGCCCGCAGCGGTGGGCTTCGGGCAGAGGTGCTCCAAATAAGTTGCAGCATGTGAAGTAACTTCAGGGCGTTGCTGGAATTTTGTCCTTCAAGTCTGTTTCTCTTACCTTTTTTTTAAAGGGAAATAAGAAAAGGAAGCGTGCAGAAGAAAGGGAGAAGGTGTCAGAAGACCAGAGCTTATCCGTCATACAAGAGCCTCCGGTCAAAACGAAGAAGGCCAGAAAAAAGGAGCGTTCAGGAGCAGAGAAAAAACTGTCAGAGAGGTAAGTGACACCATTTTATAGTAAAATTAAAAACCCTAGCATCTACATTAGTCGTGATATGAGTTCGATGAAACATCAAAGTTCTCATCTATTACTCATCTTCAGCTTGGTGTTCATGATTTTTAAGATTGTGCAAATTTTCTGCAGTTTTCCTCTGAAGGAGGAAGTAGTGCAGCTTCTTGAAATACTAGGTCTGGGAAGTGCAAATGTCCTGGTAGAGAGCCATCAGGTCCAGCAGCTAGAGATGAAAACGCATGGTTCTAGTTCTCTCTGGCTCGGGAGATGCTTTCTAGCTGTCCTTGGCTTTATCCAGCAGAAGTGATTTCAGCAGGAGCAAGGTGCCAGGCACAGTGAGCTGCCTGTATCCCCCTGGGCCTCTGCAGTGACACAGAACCTCTCTGTGACTCTGCTCTCTTGAATCCTTGAAGCGAGGTGCTTCCAAGCAGGCTGGAAGCTGCTCACTCTACAATGCAGTTTGGATAATAAAGTGAACCTCAGCGTAGCATAAGGCTAGCCCCTCATGCTGTCCCTGGCACTGGGCCCATGGAACCTCTTTGCTGTGTTTGTGGCTGTAGCCTTCCAGAGGCTCCTTCAGGTCTGCTCCTTGTTCGTGCTCCTATGGCAAGTTTGGATAGAGAGAGACTTGTTAGTGCATAGCAGTGTTCCAGAGGTTTGTTCTGAGTCTCCTGCATACAGAGAAGGATTAAATCTGTGATTAAATCTGTTCTAAGTTTCAACATAACACGAAGATTATTTTTTCCCCTTCAATTTTAGTGGCTATCAAATAATTTAATTCTGAAGTATTTCTGTATTACTGCTGGTAAATAGTGAATGCAGTGTCCTGGGGACAGCAAGTATTTTTCCAGGTTACTGAATGGTCGGATACATTTGTTTAATGCAGAATAAACAAAACAGTGTTTGAAATTTTAGAGTTGAACATAATAATTTCAAATGTAAGTTAAAATATCTTGGAGGCTTCAGTTCTTTGACCCCAAACCCCCTGTTTTTTGCCATCAATTGTAACCTGCCTGTTTGTTTCTGGTCAGAGAGAATGCTTTGGAGCAGGCAGATGAAGAGGAGGATCAAAAATTGTTTAAAAATAAAGTGAAGCAAAAGAAAAAGGCTTCTCAAGCCATCACCAAAAGTGTTGTTAATTCAGCTACGGGTGCTACTGCAAAACATCAGAAGAGAAAAAGGGTGGCTAATGAAGCAGCAGACAGACGGACGGTGTTTGTTGGAAACTTGCCTGTCAGCTGCACTCTTCAGGTACGTGGGTGGGTTCTGTCCACTGAAGGAGTGAAAGGAGTTGTGGTAGTCCTCAGTTTGAGAGGATGGTTCCAGCTGGGAAGTCACACACACTTGTGATTGGGACTGCTTTTGGGAAAGTTAGGAAAGGGTGCTTGTTCTCAGAAGCCATTAGAGACAATCTCTATTTTCCTGGAGCTGGGCTTCCTGCAGCAGTGGATGCAGTGATTCTTTCCTGAGTAGAACTGGTCAGTTCTTTGTCAATGAAAAAAATGGCTGAATAAATGAGAACTGTATTTGCAAAGTTACTCTGCTTCTAATTTTGTATGCAAACAGTGCTTCAGATCGTTACATAAAACATGATAAATTTATAATTTCTTCCATAGTAGGGGGCACAACTACAGTTTTGGCAATCCGTAGAAGAAGAGGCTGCCACAAAAAACACAGAAATAGTTACAAATTACTTGCATTTCTTTGGTAGCCCGTTAAGGGACCTCCTGTAAGAAAAAGGAAAACAGTGTAAGAACAGTATTACTTACAAATACTAAGAAATAATTCTCATTACCAGGTTGAAAAGTGTACTGAGTGTTTGTAATATCATCTGTTTAGGTACTGAAATCTCTTTTTACGAAGTATGGACAAATCCAATCCATTCGCTTCCGGTCTCTGGTATGTTATTTCCTTTAATGTTATATAACAAAATTATTTGTTGATGTTAAAGGGCAGTTGTAAGTTAAAAGCTTGTACCTTCATTAGTTCAGAAGTGGTTTGGGTTCACTGTTAGAAGAAATCTTGGAGATGTTACCCCCAGGAGCACCACAGATGCATTTTTCCTGTAGCAGCAGCTGATCCAGGGTCAGAGCTTTATGTTCTCTGAAAGAGGAATGCCTTTATTATTGCTGGAGGCAATATTTTATTATGCCTTTATTATTGCTGAGGCATTGCTCGCCTGTTTTTAAATCATAGTAGCAAGGACATTATTGTAGATCAGGGTACTCACTAAAATAGTTGATGATAACCCTCTTGGAACTCAAGAAACACATCAGACAAAGTCAAGGCAAGCTCTTTAACTCTGAGGGGTTTTTAGACCATCTCTATGTCCAGCCACTTCTGTCATTTGCTCTGGCTATCTTGCTTTGGGTGGCTCCTGCTTGAATACATCTTTGTCTTACAGAAAAACTCTTTGTGATAAGTTGGCACTAGGCCCACCTAACTGAAGCTCTTTTTATCTTTAAGATTCCAGCAGAGGATGGTGTATCCAAAAAGGTAGCAGCAATCAAGTAGGTTCCCCTTGTGATTTTTGTGTATTTTTCAAGGCCTAAACAATGTTTAAGTGTTGGTCATTAAAAGTTTGTCTGTATTAGGTCTTTTTAATGTATTTTTTTTAATTTGTCTTTTGTCATTACCTTTGTGTGTATTAAGTTTTCTCAACAAGTAATAAAGAATTACGTGCCATGCATACTTGTAATTTGTTACCTGAGACTGCATTTCTTATATCTTAAGAAGGAGAAAGATGCTAAAGGTCTTTTAATTGCTTTGGATATGTTCATGAGTTGAGGAAGCTTGCTCAGGGTGCATATAAGGGCTGAACAAGACGTGCAGCTTGACCTGCAAGGGAAATGAAGTTGTTAGTGTGCACAGACCGAGCAGAGGCGTGCAGGTGTTCAGCAGGAAGTGCCTGTGCGCTGCACAGCATCAGCAGGATTTAAGCAGTAATGTGTCCTCTTCCCATTCCAGGCGTAAGGTGCACCCGAATGTAAAGTCCATCAATGCTTACGTGGTCTTCAAGGAAGAATGTGATGCCCAGAAGGCTCTGAAGGAGTAAGTCTCAGTTTTGTTCCTCATTCCCTGTTGAAGAGGTAGTTCAGGTAGATTTATAGCTAAATTTAAACTACCTCCCCTCTTTTGCTTGAATCAGAATAAAATATCCAAACTGAAAAGTGACTTTGCTTTTGGAATACTGCTGTGCAGTGACACTGTCAATTAACTAATGCTGATTTCACTTTTAAAACTTTTTGTTCTTGACCACAAAAGGAATGGAACAGAAATTGCTAGTGGATTTCACATCAGAGTTGACACTGCATCTGAGACCAGTTCGGTAAGTAAGATGTGTGGCTAGAAATCCCCTTTTCTGGTTTGGTTGTGAGTTTTTAATTATTTTTGGTTGGTTGGTTTATTTTTTTCTGTAACAAATAACTTACTGTCCTGTCTCTCTTGTTTCCTTTAGCATGACAATAAGCGATCTGTATTCTTGGGAAATCTTTCATATGGTAAGTCTGAAATGGATTGTTATGCATCATTAATTTGCATTTATGGAATGGTTGACATTAGGCTTTTTATTTCTTGGTATTAGGTAGATAACACCTTTCACTGGAGATAATTTTACTTGTTAATTGAAACATCTAAAGAGGTTGTAAGTTTCTGTCCAGATCTGCACCTTGTTTCCTTTATTGTAGGTTGCACTGCAAGCACTTCTAGTTCTTCTTGTTTCATGTTTTTTTTTAAATAAATATGACTAAGTTGCATAGGCCATGGCTTTCTAAACTGCTCGAGGGTTTTACCAATACCAGTTTGTGAACCAGTTCCAAGTGATGGACAGTGATGGCTTCTGCTTTTGGTGCTTTCTGTGCTTTCTCACAGGCTGAGTGACTCTGTCCAGGCAGGGCTAAAAGTGGGATTTGATGATCCTTGTGGGCCAGTTTCAACACAGAATATTCTGTGATTTTTGTGTGCTCTGAAATTACTTCATCAGCTTGGATTTTTCTCAGCATGTCTAGGTCCCATTGCTAAACCCATACTACAGAGTTCAGCCCCTCCCCTCGGCAGAGAGATATTTATGTCTACATCAGGGGAATCCATGAAGCGTACCTATAAAAAAAATAATAAAATACAATTAAAAAAGAAATAACCTGTATTTTTGTGATGGCACATCACGTCTGTCCACCTAGACACAAGATAGAGAAAGGCTCATACACCCAGCTATTATCAGAGTAATTGCATAGCAGCTGTGGTTGGAAACTGTAAATCCCTTCTCCCCCATTCAGCTAAAATTCATGGCTCAGTCAATGAGCAGTTGAAGAACTGCCAGCTCAAGCTCATTATCGTCCGCATTAATTCTTAGAAAGAAATTCTAGCATGAGGAGGAGATACAAAAATGTATAGCAGGATTCTTATTTTCTACTGTGTTCCGAACATAAGTGAAATAATTTCAAATATCTATTTCAGAGTTTGCCTTCCTTTATTGTGATTTTTGTCATGCTCTTCAGAGCTGGAGAAGCAGTAACTGTCAGAGCAAATAGCCCTTTATAAAGTCTGCATTGTCAGCTTGCTGGGATTTCTCTGAACCACTGATACTTGTCTACCTATCCGTACTCCACACTGTTTGTGTCCCTGAATGGGTAAATGTGAAATACCTGGGCGTGGGCCAGGCCTTCAGAGCCGTGTGTCTCCCTGAAGAGGCATCTGTCCCGTTGTGTTGCCTGCAGACATCCTGGATGACACCGTGCGGGAGCACTTCCGTGTCTGCGGAGACATCGTGCGGGTGCGAGTGGTGAGAGACAGCAGAACAGGCTTGGGGAAGGGCTTCGGATACGTCCTCTTCGAGGTGCGTGTGGGCCCTTGGGGTGCGTGTGGATCTTTGGGGTGCGTGCTCCAGCGCATCGGGAGTTCCTCAAAACCTGAACTGGCCTGCCTTTGGAGCACTTTTATTGTCTTTTTAGTGCTTTCCTGAGACTTGTGTGTGTGTCTGTATGAAGTTGAACAGTAGCGTTGTTGCGTATGGTGTGAAAGCAGCTTGGGAGAGCGGTTCTGTAGAAGCAGATACAAGACAAAATATTTTAGGTTTTGTACGCACTGGGGTGAAAGAAGTGACTTTACCTTAAAGACTTAAAGGAGGAACAGATGAGTTTGTTTGGCATAACTTCAGTGTTCTCCCATTTCTTATGTGTCAAAATGTGAGTGGCATTCTTTCCTGCAGCTGGTTTGCATACCGGTTCTACACTTTTGATACAGTACAACTTCCTTTCTCATGCCAGTCTCCCAGCCTCATTTTCCTTACTTCATTTCCTGCAGCCCAATGCTGCCTTTCCCAATTTTTCCTTGTCTCTCTCAGCCTCAGACTTTAGTGTCTCTCTATAAGCTGTTGCATAGCCTGTTTTCAAGTGTCTGTGCCTCAGTGTGTGGGCTGTGTGGGGGTGCTGGTGTTCCAGAGATGGTGTGTCATTCCCTAAATGGAGCGGTTTGAGTGCTCCGCATTGTAAAATCCTGCTTACCAGTTTTTATTAAAGACAGGTAACTGTTCCTTTGAAAGCACTCAGCTGGAAGTAATGCTGCTTTAAAGTGGTTGTGTGGTTTTGTAGAACACAGATGCTGTACATCTTGCTCTGAAGCTCAACAACTCTGTTCTGATGGGAAGAAAGGTACGAGTGCAGCGCGTAGCGGACAAGAAGAAAGCACAGAAAGGTTCAAACCAGTCTCCTGCTCCCAAGGACAGAGTTGCTAAGAAGAAGAAAAAGGAAAAGAGCTGCTCTGACGATTCTTTTGTTGGTGAAAAAGCAAACCCTTTAAAGAAGAGCACGAAACCAAAAAGACTAAAAACTACTCCTAGGAGTAAAGCTGGGAAAAACAAACGGTCCTTTGATAAAAATCAGTCCAGTAAAAATGCTAATTAGTGTCACAGAAATGGATTATATATGCGAGTGTTTTTTATATGTGAGAATGTCATAAACTTTGTTTGCTAATACAGCTGTTGTCCTTCTTGGTGTTTGCTCTGGGGCATTTGGCTTCTCCCAGAAAGCAGTGGGAGGTGCTGCTGATTTTATTCCTGTGTTCAAGGAATCCATCTCCAGCTGAGGTCTCACTGCAGAGGCTAACATTGAATTCTTTTTTTTTTTTTTTTTTGGAGTTGTGTAGTTGATTACCCTCAATGGCTATAGAAAAAAATGACTGTCATTCAGACTGGGTCTGTGATGAAATAGAAATTGTTACCTTAATTTGGGTGGCTTTTCCGTTGTGCCGAGAAGGGCAGTGGAGTGGGTGAAGGGTCTGGGAGCACAAGTCTTATGAGGAGCGGCTGGGGGAGCTGGGGACTTGTAGCCTGGAGAACAGGAAGCTCAGGGATGTCCTTATCACTCTCTGCGATTCCCTGACAGGAGGCTGTAGCCAGGTGGGGCTCGGCCTCTTCTCCCAGGCAGCAAGGGACAGCATGACAGGACGTAGCCTCAAGCTGTGCCAGGGGAGGCTTAGGTTGGACATCGGCAGGAATTTCTCCACAGAAAGGGCGATTAGACCCCGGGATGGGCTGCCCAGGGCGCAGGTGCAGTCACCATCCCGGAGGTGTTTAAGGGCAGCCTGGCGGTGGCACTGGGCGCCCCGGCGGTGTTGGCTCCGGGCCGGGACGGGAGAACCATTCCCAGGGCTCTTTCCCGGCCCGCGCTCCCCGCCC
>VYXF01006331.1:169435-188709 GCA_013397295.1 Polioptila caerulea | reverse complement strand
CTCGGCGCGGGCCGCGCGGCGGGAGCGGCGCGGGGGCGGCGGCGGCGCCATGATGGTGGGCAGGACCAGCGCCATCGCCGCGGGGCTCTGCGGGGCGCTCTTCATCGGATACTGCATCTACTTCGACCGCAAGAGGCGGAGCGACCCCAATTTCAAGAACCGGCTGCGGGAGCGTGAGTGTCCCGGGGCGCCCCCTCCCCTTTCCTCCCCTCTCGCCTCACCCCGGCCCGGCCCGGCCCGTCCCTTGCCGCCGTCGCGCCCTTCCCTCGGTGATCCCCCGGTGTCTGTGCCCCGCTCACCCGCCCTGCCGGGGCGCGGAAGGCAGCACGTGCCGCCGCCGCAGCGCCATTCCCGGGCCCGGCGGCCCCTCTGCCCCGGCGGGCCCTGCCGCTTTGTGGCCTCTGGCCGCCCCTTCACCGAAACCGCGGGCCGGGGCTCAGAGTCACCGAAGCGTCAGAACTGGAAGATGCCTTCGAGCCCCGTCCAGCCATCCGCCCAGCACTGCCACTGCAAGCCCTGCAGCCCTAACCGGCATCGCCCAGCGCCAGGCTCGGCCCCCTCTCGAACACCCCCAGCGATCGTGACTCCACCGCCTCCCTGGGCAGCCTGCTCCAGTGCCGGGCCACCCTAACGATGGAAAAGATATTTCCCAATGTCTCGTCTGAATCTCCCATGTCTCACTTAAGGCCATTTTCTCTGGTCCTCCCACTGTAGGCATGGTAGAGGAGATCCCCACCTCACTATAGCCTCCTTTCAGGTGGTTCTAGACAGGGTCATCCCATCGGGGAGCATGTGCTGCAGGTGTTGGGTAACCTGTGTTTTCCGTCCATGCTTGGTTCAAATTCACCTCCCCCCTGCCTTTTTTATTGTCCATTCTTGCTCTCCTACAGGCTCAGCAGTGCTGTTATAGCCACCACATTTCCGTGGTGACACATAGTTTAATTTTTTTTGGCATTTGGAAGACGAGCAGGTAAAACAGTGCAATCTCTTACAGTGAAGTTGTTGCTGTGGCGAGGCAGGGGCCGGTGGCAGCTCTCAGGTATTTCATCGGCTGCATTCTAAACCCTCCTGGCAGCCCTGCCATTGGCTTCCAGGATAAGAATGAATGCCAGAGAAAACTGTTGATTAATCCAAGATGTAGAGCTCTTCTCCCATGGCTCTTCATTATTTCACATCTTCAACATTTATTTAAACGTTTTAATAATCAGTGAGGGTTTTAAATGCAATTATAGGCATGAGTACTGAAGGAACACAAATGAATCATGAGCAATAAGGTGACACTCTTTATATGGAGCTATTTCTGTCGGGATGATATGTATACTATTCCTTTGGTAACTGATCTGAAGATAAGAAGTTATCATTAAGGTAAATTTTCCTGGCAAGAAAACATGATGTGATCAGCAGTTTCCTGGATGGAAAAGTCAATAACTAGACTGATTGAAAACGAGTATTTACCTGATAGCATTAAAATGCAGTTTCCCAGCTTTTGTCGTGCCTTCATGGATTGAATTTGCCTGGCCAGTGTTGTGGCTTAGCGGAGCATTAATTCCGCTTTCCAAAATTTCCTCCGCAGCAAGTTATGTCTGTCAAATATTTCAGCTTCAGGCCCTCTCCCCTGTGTGTAGGATTTTGGGCACATACCTCTTGTGTGTGTTCCAAGTCCTTTTTTCCCTGCAGTGCAAGTCACTAATTGGGAAATTTTAGTGCATTTAACTAGTATATGCTTGTTTGGCAGAAGCAAACTCAATTTTCGGCAACAGAATCGGGCATGGTTTTCTTTATGATGACAAATACGCAGTAGGAGAAGCACTGAATTACATAAGGTTTTTGCAGAAGCTCCAGAAATTATTTTTGGATTCCAGGTTTCCCTAATCTGAACCTCTATCCAGTCATGTTCTGAATAAACCTTAGAACTGCTCTGATTAAGAATTGACATTAACTGTGAAGTGGAAAACAAATGCATTTTGGTTTGACAGGAGGTGGCAGTTGTCATTTGGGGGACTTCATTGTAGGACTTAGATTCCTTGCACATGATGCACTGCTCTGCATTTAGTTGTAAGGCTTTGGTTAATTTGGTTGGGTTTTTTGGTAGTGTAGCAGATTATTAAATATGGATGCTTCCTCAGTGGTGCCAGGGATCTGGGTATTACAGCATTTTCACTGTTGGGTAGACAGGAAGGCTTAGGCTGTGAAATACTTGACCAGGAAAGGTTCAGTGCAGCAGCCAGCTGCAGTTCTTTATGTAAAGATGCTCCATATGTTGGTCAATAGTGGGGATAAGGGATGGAAAGCTTGCAGAAACCACCTTTGCAGCACACCTTTTCCAGTATTTACATTGCAAAGGCCTGTCATAAAAATGAGGTGGCCAGATTTATGTTCCTAGGAAAAAGATTCCCTGGAAGTTTCTGGAAGGCTTACAGAACTACTGGACTTTGATTTTCCAGATGTTTTAATCTTATTTAGCAGGTTTTGTGGGTGTGTTTTAGCAGGTTTTCTATTGGGTTGTTTTAGGTCTTACTGTTGCTAGTTTGGGGAGCATTTCTATATTTAGTCTTGGGACCAAAAGATAGCAAAGCTTTAAACATTTGTAGCTGCTGAGCTTCCCTGGCTGTATTTTATGAATAAAATACTTCAGGTATGTTTACTGTTTGCCTTCTTGAATGAATAAAATAGGAGTGCTCTGCTTTAAAATACAGACACAGATATCTTTGTTCAGAGACAGCCAGATTTTGTGACCACACTGAATTTTGCTCAAGAGCACCTTGTGCCTGGGCAGCAGAGTGAGAGGAGAGCAGTAGGCAGACTTCACTGATGGGAGCTGAAAATGCAAATGGCTTTTTGGGTTTTCTGCTCCCTTGTGGGACTGATTGCAAAGCTGCTGGGGCTACTCCAGGGCTTTTGCAACCCGAGCCAGCAGGACAGGTCATCCATTGGCTCTCGTTTGAAACTTCTACCCTGGTACAAGAGGTGGGCCTGGAGGACCTGCAGTGTGGCAGCTGCAGTTTAGCTATGTGCTTTGGATGCATGCACTGCATTTCTGTAGTAATACAGATTCATTCTATGAAAGAGTGCCTTTCCCTTTTCAAAATGTGATCATCTCTTTAGAATAGAGGGAAATACTTCATTTTTGTGCAGGTCCCTGAGGGAAAACAAACTTGGTGGATTTTTTAGGTGTGGGGTATTTTTTTCTTATTTGTTTGTTTTTTGAGGTTTTTTTACCCCTCAAAGCCATTGCTTTTTGCTTGCCATATTACAAATGTAACTTTTGGTTGTTACTGCAAAAATGCTTTGAAACTAGTATTTCTTGCCATCCAGGATGGGAAGTATTCATAAATACCCTTTAGAGTTACCTGGGTTTTGTGATTGTTTTAGCTAATGAACTTTTAAAGAGCCTGTAAAAAGGTATAAGAAGAGGAAAAAAAGGTTCCGTAGTAGTCAGACTTGAAAGATTGGGTAGATCTTTTTCAGTTTTAAAATCTTGGTGATGCCTCATATTCCTTCACTATTTTCAGATTAAAGTATATGATTTCAAATCTGTGTGATCAGTGGTCAAAAGCTTTCATTAGTTCCAGTTACCAGCATGTCTTTTGTTCTTTATTTCAGAATACTTAACCTGGTGAATGATACCTTTTATTGTCTTTTAATAGGAAGGTGTCATAGTCATGCCAAGAAAACACAATTTTCTCCTCAAAATGATGAACAAACTTCAAGCTGTTACTCTTTGTATTTCTTCTTGGTGTTTTTGCTGAATGAACTACAGCTGCCATGTGGCTTGTTTTGATAGTAAAACATTTCAAATACTAATTTTAAAAAAATTTAATCGTTAGAATTTTATTGATTATCAAAACTTGTTTGCATACTAGTGCAATTTAAAGTTTTATGCAAATTAATGCTTTTGAAAAGTTGGAATGAGCTAATTGAAGCACTGATTTTCAAGAGAAATTCTTTGATATTGAAATCCACCAAAATGATAAAATTGTAGTATACTACAGTTTTATCCAACACGTTTTTCCATCTACAGTCTAAAATAACATACACAGGTCAGTTAGTTGTAGAAATCTTGGTGCTAAGTGTTTTTAAGATGGTGTATTAAGGTCAAAGAGTGTTCCATCTAGTTTAGATTGTGAACTCCCTTTCTATATAGAACACAGTCTTGTCAGTAAATGCCACGTGCTAGGTGATCACTGTACTAGGGAATCGTATTCCTGACTGTCTTCAATGTGGACAATTGAAAATTTTTAATTACCTGTAAAGCTGCTAGTCATACTTGGAAGTATTTCTAGCTTGTAAAATTGTATCAAAAGAAAAATCAGGGCTGTGTGACAGTTTTTTTTTGTCAGTATAGGAGTTTTCTGAGCAGACACTGAGGACAAAGAGAGAAAGGACAGTTTAGCCATAGGCTACATTCAGAGGTTTTAGTGGTGTGACTATTTCAGTGGATAAACTGAAAACTTACAAAAATGATTATTCTAAGGAAATTGCCAGTGTTAGTATAATTATTCTTTCTTGTATGAAGAGCTGCTACTATAAAAATATCTTTGTACCTGCCTAGCTGCATTAAAAGCAACTCTAATTACATTAGTTTTGCTGAAGTGGTACAACTTCACATGGCAGACCAACTTTTTGCCTTTAGGTTAGGCAGTTAAATCTGTGACTGCTTTCCTCAGGTTCCAGGAATGTGTGCTTTAGTATTGCTCTTGCTGGGGGACCATGAGACATTGCCACTTATTAACTAGTTCCCAAGTCTTTGCTATGAAGTAGCTGTGACAGCGCGCTGTGTGTATCTGCTGTGGCCTGCTAAGTTCCCCTTCCTTGGTGGGGCACCATGCCCTTCAAAACTTGATAGCCTTGACTTACTGACAGTTCTCCTGTGGCTTATTGTTAGAAGTCCTGTAGAGAATTCCTGTACCAGTTCTCTTTGCCTCTGTGTGCCTGCAGTGCACGAGGTGTGCTGTGCTGCTGCTGTGCTGCCCTGCACAGCTGGTGTTTGCTGTAGCCATCAGGGGAAGAATTTCCATTTTGGGTTGGTGCTGCTGCCAGCCCTCATTGGACCTCTAACTGGTGCTCTGTTGCACTCAGTGGGTTGCAGTCTTGTGCTCAATCTTCAATATTTGGAATACATTACAAGTTTCTTCTTTTGAAAAGGACTGATTTGTTCATGGTTTCAGACTATAATCTGAAGGGCTTTTTAATTGCAAATTGAAAATAAAAGATGTTTTTATTCTTACAGGAAGGAAGAAACAGAAGCTTGCCAAAGAGAGAGCAGGACTTTCCAAGGTAATACTGTGTTCAATAATGCAGTGCTGTTTTGAAATATGTTTCACTTGTATTATTTGTAAGATTTACTTAGGATTTGTTTTGATTACAAGATTCCTGGAATTATTTTATTTCCAGGACTTCTGCAAATTTGCAGCCTTTAGGTTTTTTAAATGCTCAGAAATAATTGTATGGTTGTTCCTTTTTTGTGTCAGATAGAAGAGTTGCATTAGAAAGTACAACATTCACTATGTAATTTGATGGTGTTTTCCTCTTTGTAATATGAACAAGGACTTTTCAGACTTAAAATTATTGATGGGATACGCTTATAACTGAACTTGATAGGTTGTTTTGCAATAAGTATTTGATTTCCTTTTCATTATTACCAATGGATCCAGAAAGAAAATATAAGATTTCTCTTAAACAATTGCAAGAAATACAGTTGTTATAAATATAGTACACCTTAGAATTTACATTTGCTCCTGAATGATGTACTTAATAAACTGAGTAGAGGTATTCAGGCTTTGTCTCTGTACAGATTTGTGGTGCAGTGTTATGAGACCTGAGTCTGATCTTCAAAAACATTCTGTGTACATTTAACTTAGTAGTGACGCTTGTTTTTTTTGTCAGTGTCAGTGTAACAACAGGGTTGTGTGCATGTTTAATTTCAGTTGATAATATTTTCTACAAACTTTTTATTAGCTGGTGTTGAGGGCCAATTTAACTTTTACTTGGTGTGTTATAGTTGCCTGATCTGAAAGATGCCGAAGCAGTTCAGAAGTTTTTCCTTGAGGAGATTCAGCTTGGAGAGGAATTACTAGCTCAAGGTAATAATATTTTCTTTTCAAAGGGTAAGTTGTAGATTAATTTTCGTCTACCTTTGCTAGAAGATGATTTTTATACACCAAGAAATTCTTAGGAGTCAAATTCATCTAAGAAAATCTGGTTATTTGGTTCTCTCTTTGTGTGTTCGGAAAGTCCATCAGGGAAGGAGAAGAGCTTAGTGTGGATTGATTTGCTGTAATTTAATCCACGCTTGGTGAATGTTTTATGTAAAGTGTGTTACAATGTAGAAGGTGGTTGATTTCAAAACACTGTATAATTTGTCACACAGGTGAATATGAAAAGGGTGTTGATCACTTGACCAATGCCATTGCTGTGTGTGGGCAGCCGCAGCAGCTACTACAAGTTCTACAGCAGACTCTTCCACCACCAGTGTTTCAAATGCTTCTAACTAAGCTCCCTACAATAAGCCAGGTATGTGAAACATTTCCTGTTGGTCTGGTTTGGAAAAAAATGAAATACTTACTTTATTCACTACACCATTCCATTGAAACCACACCATTGAGTAGCAGCTTTTGTAATCTATTGGGTTTTTAGTGTGTTCAGTTAGATTAAAAGAAGCTTTTTTTTTTCACCTGAGATGTTAAAAAATGAATATGGAAATCATCATGTAGCATTAATAGCAACCAGCATAAAAGAGAAAGACAAGATTTCTCTAGTGTGTAGGGTTTGCTAAGCTCTTGAAGTAGAGACATCTAACCACAGCTCTGGTACTATAAGTGGATCCAGTGTTTCCCAAATACAAGCTGGGGGGATTGGAC
Source organism: Polioptila caerulea (assembly GCA_013397295.1). Lineage (NCBI taxonomy): Eukaryota > Metazoa > Chordata > Aves > Passeriformes > Certhiidae > Polioptila > Polioptila caerulea. The sequence continues at coordinate 181,849 of VYXF01006331.1, read as the reverse complement.
ACACGGTAACTTTTTTGCACTGGGTCTTGAGGGTTTTTTTTTAATTTACATTTCTACAAGTGTGTGTAAATGCTATGGAAGTTCATTTTGCTACCCTGATGCTTCTGGGGACAGCTTTAGATGCAAGATGTTAACTAACACAAGAACCCGTGGCAATTCTGGAAGCTTGGGAGTTTCCCTGATGATAAAAGCATTAGTAGCTTTATGTATAAAATGCCCTCCTGTTTTAGTCAGAGTGGGTAATTTTGTTAATATGCTGGCAGGTGAGTCTGTTGTAAAATAAATAATATGGTTTATGTTCTTGGAAGTACAAGGGGATTCCCTAGCAATGTTACCTGACATAAAGCAGAGATTCAGTTGGCTGTATCAGTTGGCCCTTGTTACAGCTCAGGGCTGGCTACATTTCAGGTTAAGGTCCATATACTCAGTGGTAACACTGGAAAGTGTCAGGTACACAGGACTTAAGGCCTGGGGAAATGATTGAACAAAAATGTTTCCTATGAGAACAGAGCCAGAAACCACACAGAGGTCATCAATTGAGGTTGATACAATATTGTTTCTCTGACTTTGGCTCTGTTAGGTATTGCACTGTATGTAATTTCTGTGGAACTGACTTCAAAAACTTAAGTCAAATAGATTGCCATTTTTAACTTTAATCAATGTTCAGTAAGTACATTGCTTGATAATCAGTTGCCTACTGTCAATTTTATGTAATTGTGAATGAGTTTTTCTCCTTCTTACAGAGAATTGTAAATGCACAGTGCTTGGCTGAAGATGATGTTGAATGAGGTCACACCACAACGGGGGGAAAACAAGTTTTCTTACCCCAGAAGATGAGCATCAGTAGGGGGATAAAGGGGCAAACATAGTAGTTAATGGACTGTGTACCACATCGGGTTCTACCAGAGTTAAAATTAACTTTGTGTAGGTGGGTTTCACAGGATTTTATTTATTATCCCAGTGAAAAGTGTATTTTGATAAGAATTCATTTTATAAATACACTGTGTTGAGTTATCAAAGTATCACTAACTTCATTATTATTAAAATACACAGTTGTAATGTTGTACATATACAGACATAAAACTACGACCTATTAAAAACCCAATGCTCATTTTTGAAAAAACGAAGTTATGGCAATAAAGATTTATCTGCACTTGTGTGTCCCTACAGTACTACTTTAAAATCCAGAATATTTGGGTGTCACAGCATATGATCTAAAAATGACAACATTAAAATTTATTTTTAATGTTACGGCTGGTCTTCCAATGCTTTAAATGAAGTTTAAAACCTTGTGTAATTTCCTGAGAAAATAAATATATGATCATTTAAACAGTAACAGATCACCTTAGAAGGAGATGCAAATCACAATGGTAATAGATGACTGGCTGCAGAAAGATTGACAAATCCATTTCTGTCAAGAACAAAAACACGTAAAGTGATCAATTCAAAATTACTGGCAAACCTGAAAGCTCTGTTAACACAGATGTCTGAAACAAAGCTGTTTGGAATAGAACCTGGTCAGATTTTAAGAGCACAGAGGTTGGGGTTTTTTGGGAAGCTTGAAATGTTGCAATATAGACAGTTGACATTTCAGTCTGTAGTCTTCAAGACCGTAGAAAATGGTTATTAAGTCTTTTAAAGGCATTTTCCTTAAGAAAAAAAGTTGCACTGATAAGGTAAGACAATATTATCCCTAGGGTAAACAGCAAAAGCTAATGGAATTAGATGTACAATTTCAGTATGGTGTGGTAAATTTTCCTTTGCCAATGAAAAGGAGACAAATAATACACAGCAGGCTCAAGTGAGTAGGAGAAGTGTACTTATGAAAGCAAGTTTTTCATGGGTAGGATCTTCTAAATGTCAAAACAGACTGGCTTCTGCTATTCTATGGCTTTGTGCTATCAGCAGTCAGGTGGCAGAAGAAACAATTAAAAACAGCTTAATCTTTTTGGTACAGTGACTGATTTTTAACTTGAGGAGAATGCTTTGAGATGTCTTTCAGACCAGCTGACAGTTAGTGCTAGTGATGCTGCTAGATTAATATTAAGGTATTAGGTGGCATAATCTAGTAGTAGGATTGAGATACTTTGAGATCAGTCTAGTCAGCTCTGTCTCATTTCAGCCTTGTGCAAGTTTCTTCAAAGGCAAATTCTCCTCAGTGGTTCAAGAATTGCCTCACTCGGGATTTTTGAGAGGTTAAGTGGATAGCTGATGGTGACCTAGCAGTTAATACCTAGGTTTGGGAGTAGAAATGCTCTTACTGAGTCATTCTGCTGTAATGGGTTGCTATGGAATAGGTATTTTCCCCTTAGGCCCTAGAAAACATTATTTCCAAAGATTTGAGGTGCTATTGAAATTTTTTGTAACGTGATAAGTGCTGAAGTTAGTGGCTGATATCAACAAACATGTCTTAAACAACTGGATGTAGTTTAATCTTTGTTCTTGAATTTTTCAGGTAGCATAAGGTAAAAGTAAAATGCAGTAGCCACATTCTTCAGGGGACAGTGGCCAGAGTGCTTTTTTTCCATTTAGTTTATTTTACAGGGACAAAGTTATTTTGCACTTAACAAAATACTGTGAAATTACAGAAGGGTCTGATTTTTGTGAAGCTTTCTGAAGGAGTTTTTCTTTTCCCTTTTAACCCTTAGAAGTAAAAAGCAGGAATTCTTAGGTTATGTTGACAGAACAGTTAGCATATTTACCTTCTGTTTTGCTGGTCAATTCAGCATATCTTTTTAGTTCAGGTTTTAACATTGTTTTAAGGTAAATAAAACTTCCATCCTGCCTTGAAAAACAAACCCAAACAGCACAAGACAAAAGTAGCACCCTTCTGTCAAACCTGAGCATTTTCCTACACTCTTTGGTATAATGACGACAATTTGAATTCATATTTTAGCTTACAGCAAAGCTCTCCTGAACTGTGTTTCAGCAAACCTGAGTGTCAGTTCTGATTTTGATGTGGAAGGCTTGGTGACAGTCTGATTATGTCTATAAATGGTGTTTGCTGTAACAAGCAGCATAGACACACATATTGCTCTAACGTTTTTCTTGAGCCTGCAAAGTTAGATGCAAACAAGATTGAATATAGCATGGGTTTAAATGTAGCCCTAAATGCAAATTTATTCTCATATCTGATAACCCCAAAGTACCTGGTTAGTATGCTAGAGCAAGCTCTGATCCCTGTTTTGAGTGCCTTGGACTAATGGAGTGGAATTCTGAATGCTTTTAACAAGACTTGAATGTTTTTCTTCTCCCCAAATGTCCCAGTGAAGCTAATACTGTACAATTGTGAAGACTTGGAAGATATTGTCTAGAATGCAAATTTGCTGTTGCTCCAAGAGTGGCAGGCTGACAGAGGTACAGCTAAGCACACACAGTCCACAGATGTTTCAGACTCAAGCAAAGACACTGCTTTCAGACACCAGCAAAGTGCAGGTCATTAGAAACGTGGTGGTAATGATGGATGTTTCTGCATCAGCAGTAGTAATGCCATTGCATTAGCTGTGCATAGTGCTGTACATTTCTTTTCACTTGTGCAAATGAAAAAAGGGTGGAAGTAATCCACAATTCCAGTTGTGGATTTGCTGCTACGGCGCTCAGAGCTGCTGGAGAATACAGTAATCTTACTTTACAGCAGGTTAAACTACTAGTCCTTCTCCCAGGAAGAACCATCTTCCCTTCTGTGCTTCTCCAAGAGCAAGGTACTTGTTTTCAGCACTAAAAGTATTTCTTATAAAGAAACTGAGAGGTCTGTTAGTTTTATCTTGGGAAGTCTTCTGTCATCGGTTAAGAGTTTCTCAGGCAGCTTTTATAGAAAAAAACTCCCCCCAGCTAGTTTCATTATCATGCAGGACTACCTTTCATGTCTCACATTTAAGTTTTCTAGATAATGGAATCAAATCCAAAACCAGAGTGGTCAGGCACACACTGACTCATCTGGCTCTAATTTCCTTTCCCTGGGGGCTGACACAATATTATTGTTGCCCTTAACATGAAAAATGGAGAAGTCCCAGCCCTGCTGTGTAGGAGGCCAGCCAGCCATCATCAAAGTAAAGCTCCAGCTATTTATGCACTCAGAAGAATCTTTCTAAAGTTTCATTTGTACATCTGTTGATGGTGTGTTTCAAGTCCCTTAGGCTGAACAGTGGCCCTACATGACTGTTGTGTTACAGTTAACATGAGTTTAACATCAAGGGGATCTTTGAAGTGGTCACTAAGTGCCTTTAGTGATTGTTTCAAAGGCATGTTGTGCTGCACACCCATGCTTCTGTGTTTTTAAACGTATGGACATGAAAAGGGCTGATGTGAAAGGAAAAAACATTTTGCAAGGCGTCTGTTGTACCCAAGTTTTGGTTTGGTTTTTAGCTAGTGTGTTTACACTGACCAGCATAGCTTACAGTATTCTCTGTGCACTGACCAAAAGCCTGTTGCAAAGAGCTGAAACTTGTGCTTAATTCACAAGGACTGGGCGAGCTTTCATCAGAGGCACTCCGGAAACTGAACTAGTCAGGGTAACAGTTCTTGTTTTCTGCATTTGTACCAAACTCGAACTTCCCAAAGAAAATGTGGATGTCTAAAGCCATTCTCACCGGGCAGAGTTTGCCACATCTGGTGTATGAATGTGTGAGTGAAGCTGTAGAAAACAGCTGCCCCTTCTGTGTTATTTTTTTGTACCAAACTGTCCAACATGCTGGCACTAGATAATGGGCAGCTTTTTTAAAGTACAATGGTTTCCATGTGTTCTTAGAAAGAAAATCCAGGTTCTCTCTTCTTTCCCTGCAGTAGGGGCTAGTTTTAAAGAATATTTACTGGACATCTTTTGATGAGCTCATTACCCTGTTTCCCAGTCACTCCTGTAATTTAATAGTCCTTAACTCTTAAAGGCCTCTGAGCTATAAGCTATTGACTCCAGGCATACAGTTCCTGTTCCTGCTTCATAGAGGTCAGGTCTGTCTGTAACAGGTTGACAGATAGATGTCCTGCAGTGCTGACTCACAACTTCATCATTTCCCTAGCACCCTGAGATGTTCCCGACTCATCTTTGGGATGAGAGAGTGTCTGGTGGTGCTATGGTGGTAGAATTGCTTAACAGAGTGAGTGTTGCAGCTGGCACAGTGTTGCTGCAGCTGGCAGATCTCTTGGGATGGTCAGGGCTGCAAGGCAGTTGTGAGTGGCTTTTGTGTATGAAATTTCTAGTGTGCATGGAGGCAGAAAACAGATGAAGTCAGATAGTTCTGCCTCTTGGCGTGTTGGACCCTTACAGCTAAAAACTCATTTGGTCACACAATCATTTTCTTGAGCGGGTCTTAATCTAAACAGCAGGGGGCAGTTTTGTACACACGTTTTGTGCAGGCTCACCCTGCAAAAGCCTAATTTTTAGAATCCCTGTCTGGTGAGGTGATGCAATGCAGCATTTTGTCCAGACAGATTTGGTACAGTGTATAAGACAGGCTCAGTGGAGCAGCAGTGGAATGTGTTTCTACTCATAATACCTAATTTTGGCTTTTTAAAATCCTGTGTGCCTAAATTGTAGTGATGATATTATTAGGAGGATTTCCCTCTTTCTCTCCATCCCTCAACACAAACTAGGCATATAGATAAGCAGCTGCATTGTACAACCTAAACTCTGCCAAAAAATGTAACTGCATCTGATTCCCAGGCATGCAAGAGAAGTTTTCCCCTGCCCAGCTGTGACTATTCTGGGCGAGCTTTGCTAGCTGGAGTTAAAGGAATGCACCAGTTAACTGCAGGAGGGGTGGAAGTGAAATCTGCATCTTGAGATTTTGCCTGGAGTTGCACTCTGCCTGTCATGGGCCATGTGAGGAGAGCCAACCAAAAAAATAAAGAGGCACGATATTATAGGTTGGTGACAGCATGCATTTTCAATGCTGGAGTTGACAAAATCTACTCACCCCGTTGTGACCCTGCAGCTGACATGAAGTGAGCTGATCTCACACTTTGTCTCTCTCATGCCTTGGAGGCAGCTGTTCGAATTGTAGTGGCACCCTGGCTCAAAACTGAATCTTAACTACTCCTACATCTCAAAAGTGTTTTTTCTCTCCTTCCTGGTCTGTGTTGGTGGGGGGGTAAAGTGTATGTATGGTATACAAGCAAATGGAAATTTTCCACCCTTGTAGCTGTCAATCAGCATTTTCCCAAACATTCAGCTTGTTAATAAGAAATTCTTCAGTCTGCTCAACACATGACAACATCTAGAGAAAGCTGTTTAATAAAAGATACTGTGTGAAAACCATGCTTCTTGTCCTTCCTTAGGTCACTCACAATATCTGGAAGATACAGAAATTTGCTGTAAAAAAACAATATTTGCCTGTTTTGGCATGTATGTAAAAGAGCGTTTCCCTGGAGCTCTGAAACAACCTGGTTAGCATCTCTTGTTGTATTTAATATTATTTAATGAGAAAGAATGTACATTCAGCTTTGATGATTAAAATGACAATGATTATTGCATGAATTTGTGAATTATAATGCAATGACTAATTAAATGGAGAAATGAAGAAAAGGGATTCTTGAGCAAGCATATTCTTTGAGAAACTCTGCCTTGTTGTTTTTAATTAATAGTATATGCGTGATCGATTCATAGCAGTATTTCATTACTGGTGGGAACAGTCTGGTTTAGATGAAGATTTACTTTCACCACACATTGACCTGGCTGTATAATACAGCCTGGTCCTGTAAGTTACCATGGAAGGAAGACTGCCAGCTCCTAGCACTGCGGAGGTGGAAGTTTTTGCCTGTATAAAGAAGGGAAGCCCCATCTGCCCCCAGGTTACAGCCTCCATATTTATTGAGTTCTAGTTGGAGTGTTTGCTATAACGACACCTGAATTTGCATAACCATGAGGGGTTGCTATTTGGTTTATGTTTCATTCGTTTTTATCTCTCCATCTAAAGATTTGAGCTTTAACATCAGGTTCCTTGGCTTATGTTAGAAGTTGTCTGACACAGCTAAGGGCCCTTTTTTACTTCTTTGTAGGGCTGTTATTTGCTGGCCATTGGCATTGGCAGAATTCTTAGCATGAAATTATTATTATTACTTCTGTATCAGCAGAGATGTGTGTGGCACTCTGAAGAATCTGTCAAGATGAAGTCTCTGCTTCTGCAAACTCACAGCCTGCCGTCCTGATCCTGTAATTTACTCTGCATGGTCCTTTCCTCATGGAAACCTAAGCAGTCAAGAGCAGGACATTGGGACAGTGACCCAGGAAGGGAGAAGGTAAGGTTTAGGATAGTATGATTGTTTTGGTAGTAATTGGGCGAGTGTTTTATCTGAATTTTGTTTGAAGCTCTGAAGCTTGCTTCTTTTCTATGTCACATTGATTTTAGACTAGTTGGCTAATCAGTGCTAGTTACTAGTGTAATCAGGAAAAATCAGACTTCAACCAACCATAGATCTGCTTATAAATCATTAAACCTACCAAAAGAAAGAAGTATTAAAGGCACTCTATAACTGAATAGATCTGAGGCACAACTTCCCCCCCACCTGAAAGCAATAGCATGAGCTGTCAAGCACTGGGTTAATTGCTCTGCTGGCAGTCCTGCAGTTTGTGAATACCTTCTGCATTGAAAATGTAAGAAACAATCTTCCAGAAATCTAGCTTGCTGTTGAATAGCAACTTTAAAAGGAACTCTGTTCTATCAAAACTTTGTAATCAGCCCAAACTGTAGTGCCTGAAATTCAGTGATACCAGGATGCAAATAGGAAAGCTGGGTCATAGGTATTGAATCAGGCATAAATAAGAGAAACAGCCTAGAAGGCAATGCAGCCAGTGTCCATCCTAGATGTTGGACTGCAAACTGAATGCTTGACAACCTGATAAAACAGTTGCAAATTGGAGAAGTACTTTACAGCGAGAAAGTTGTAGCCCTGTTTTGGGCAGCTGCCCCATCCTTAAAAGGCTGCTGATGCAGCCTTCCAAAGCATGCTTTTGACCCTCCAAGTCTTGGAGCAGATCTGTTTTGGAGCAGTTCTCCAGCTCCTTTTTCTAATTTGGAGCTGGTTTCCAGAAAGCAGAGAGGACATGCCTGGCAGGACATGGTTGTGTGGTAACCATATGTTCAGGAAGTCAGATGATGAGATTGGTGTGCCCTGCCACCCTCCAGAACCAGTGGACCATCTGGTTCTTAATGGGAGCTTGACCACTAAGCTTGAGCACCACTTGGGCACCTTGGCTTCTCTGCGCAACTATGAAAGCAAGTGCTCATAAGTTATGTTGATTTTATAAAGGGAACACAGCCCCTGGGATTGAATGTATTGATCCTGGGGCAGTGGTCTCCCCATGCTTCTGGTCATAAAATGTGAAGCAGGGAAAACAATTTACTCCTGTGTAGAATGCCTCTCTTCATTTGGTTGTTTCCAGAAAGGTGTTAGGACCTTGTCAGTCAGGAGCAGTGTTTTCTCTTCTGCATTGCCCTTGAAGATCTTCAGCTGGCCTGACAATATTTATCATTAGACTTTAGATATTTTCACAGATGGATATCTCCTACCTTGGGCAGCACATTTTCAAGAAAAATAGTGATATCACCCTGATTTTAAAGAAAAAAAGAAACAGATTGCAGTCTGACAGAACCTGCAATGGCTCAGACTCAGGAGTCTTCATGGCCTTTCCCTTTTGAAAATCTGAGTGTTCAAATTCTGCCTGCCCAGCTCCTGGTAATGTTGCAGGTGATGTGGGTCTCAGGGGGAGACATCACAAACTTTGTTATTAATTGATGCAGGAGTGGTTTTGTAAATTCAAAGTATTTGTAGGTCCTCATAGTACATGTAGTCACCAAAAATGTGTAGAGACTATCAATAGGTTTTTGAAGACATGCTGCTGAAAAAGTAATTCACTGGAGCAGCATTGATTATCTTCATTTGAGAGAACTTGACTGCGTTTTCCTTTTTTCTTGGAAGATCACATTATTTTTTGCTAATATCAAAGAATATCACTGTGAGTGATATTCTTTGATATTAGCTGTGCTCTTGTGAAGCTTCACAGGAAACAGGGACCAAAGACACCATTAATGATTAGCTAGACACACCATCCTTTGCCCCAGAGCCACTACAGTCTGCTGCTAATCACCTTTCAATGCCTATAAGATGTGAGACTGGTAATTTTTTTTTCAGTGGGAAGGGCATGTGCCATGAAGCAGAGCTTTGTGGGCAGTCTTGGATGCTTGATGCAAGGCTTCTATTGCTTCCCAAAATGATGGTGTCTTCTGGCAGAGTTTAGGCACTAGGGGTGTTTTTGTTTTCCGGGTAAATGTAAGTTTGCTGTAGCCAGGATCTTTCAATTTAACAGCTTTCAGTGAAGGTCAGAATTCTCATACACCAAAGCTCTTTTTCCTTTTTAACTTGCTGTGTGAAGATCATACAAAAGAATTTGTACGCTGCCCTTTGCTGGGCATCTTCTGAAGACCGAGTCCCTGCCTTTTGCTGTCTAAGGGGCTTTTCCTTTTTAAAGTGTTGAAAGGTTAACATTTGTGTTCTTTTCAGAATACAAATGCAGAGGTACATAGTGGAGTCAAATTTTCCAAGCTGGCGCTGCAGATAGCATCAGAGCACACAGGTATTTGGTCCAACATGACTGGGAACAGGGCATTAGTTCTAGATTCAGACCTGGGACAAGCTAGTGCTCACTGTTCCTGCCAGCCCATCATCTTGCCGTAGACATCCCTATGATGACTGCAGAAGATGACAGGGCTGTGGTAGCTTTGTGTGCAGCAGCAGTAGCAGCAGCAATGGAAGACGAGAATCTGTGGGCCTCAGTGTAAAACTCAGCTTTTCCTAGCAAAGCCAAGTTTGTCTTTAACTTCTTTATGGCGGAATTTCTCCCTTTCCCCCTTGCCTTCCTACACCTGCCTTTCATAGACCAAGCAGTTTAGCAGTTTCCAAGCTCGGCTGTCGATGAGGAGAAGGAAAGGGGGCCCCGTGTGCGGCGGGGGGAGCCGGCGGCGCGGCGCTGCTGCGGCTTCCGGAGCCCGAGTCGCTAGATGGCAATGTGGCACTCCGGCAGCCTGAAACACGGCTTGCCTTTCCTGGATTTATCTCTGCCAAGCTGATGATTGCACCCACCACCTCGGCTAGAGAACAGAACAAAATCATTTCATAGAACATTACAGCTGTTGTGCCGTTTTCTTTTCTTTCTTTTTTCCTTTCTTTCCCCCACAGTTCTTTGTCCCACAGCAGGGTGCAGAGGTTTAAAAACCTTCTTTCTTAATCACTCTCCTTCTAAAAACAGAGAAAACAGCCTCTTGGGAGCAATTAGCTGTGAGAAAAGCATTTCTCAAACAATTGCCAGGAAATATTGTCTTGACCGATATTCCTGATGTAACACTGTCGAACTCAGTGCTGTTATTCTAACATACTCAACTGAAAAAACAGCAGGATACAGATCTGTAATGCATGATCTGCAGCTTACCACCTACCTTACCTTTTTATATAAATTTGCTTTCAGTTTGCGTCCTCCCCCCACCCCCTGGAGCCATTCTGTTTAGGAGAGTGAAGAATTATTTGTGACTCTCCTCTTGTGACTAGTGTATCAGGCCAAGACTGTGACAAGGCATGACTGAAAATTAAGGTTATGCCTCTGCTGCCTGGGTTCCTGATTGAAATTCAGTGTTGTGTGCTGCAGAGGGGATCAGGCTGCATGCTTACAGCGATCCCTTCTAGCCTGAAAGCCTGGCAGCCTGAAAATACGTGAGGTTGGTGAAGCCTGAATTTCAGTGGGAGCAGCTGGAGAGCAGGTATGCATGAAGCACGCAGCAGAAATACCCTGAGACCAGGGTCTCGACCCTGAAAGCCCTCTCCCCATTTTTGTATTCATGGGAGATGGACCAGGCTGTAGGGAGGGGAGAGGTTGGAGGAATGGTGGTAAACTTGAAGTGCTGAAAGCCAGTGTTAGCAGTGGCTAGGAACTGCTAGTGGCTATCCAGAGAGCTCTGTGTACACACGTGCGTGCCCGCTCCCATGCACAGCCATAGCTGTTTGTATTGTGTGGTTTGAATTTTGTCCTTCCTTACATGAATTCATGGAGATTTGAGAAGCAAGCCTTGCTCTATGGGACAGGGTGTGAACTGAAGCACCTTCTGGAAGACAGACAGCAGTGTAATCCTTTCATTCAACCATGTCTGCAGCTGCTTTTTATAAACTTGGCATAAATACATGCTCAGTGAAGCCAGGCCTGTGTAGCTGGAAAATATTTTCCACCATCCAAAAAAACCAGAAGATTGGAAAAAGAGCCCAGAAATTGTGCATAACATGGAATGGCCTCGCTTGTGGTTTTTTTCCATGACTTCCTCAGCTCATTTTTCTGCTGCCAATTTTAGAAGCCCATAAGTCATACTTGTTAAACTTTCTCAGTTAAAATGTAACTCTAAGAACAAAGTCATATGATATGTTGCAGCCAAATAATCCTTCCAGAGCCTCTGACTGGAGAAAAGCTCCCCCGATCTGGCCAGCTCGCAAACCCGCACGGGCTGCTGTCCCAGGAGAGGCAGGGCTGCGGGGCAGGTTCACAGCCCGCGGCTCAGCTTCCCAGTGGACTTCAGCAAGGTCTCCCTGCTTTTGCCAGGGTGGTCAGGCAAAAATTTCAGCTCCTCTTCTAGGAGGGCTTCAGGCAAGAGGCTGAGCGGAGGAGGGAGCGAGGGGAGGCAGCACAGAGGGTTTGGTGGAGGAGGAAGGTGCTGCTGCGGTCAGGGTGAAGGAGCTGAGGGGTGAGAAAACAACAGGCTGCCAAAAGCGAAAGTGAAGTTGCTGGAGGGTTTGAAGAAAGGACATCCTCATTCTCATTCACTGCCTGCTTAAGTGTTGAATCAATATGGAAGTACATTCATGCCAGGAGCAGTACTTTTGTTTGCCAGTTTTGCTCTATTTTATAGGATGATTTTGCTTACACCACGCCCCAGATGACTGTTTTGAAGTGCCATCAGCACTTCACCCCTTGTGCAGGGTCTGCTCTGAGCCTTTGCAAAGCCCAGATTCCCAGTCACTGCTGGGAGGATGTCATTCTAAATTTACCCTTGGCAGTAGCCAAGAGCGGGATCTGGCTGATGGCCGTGCCGGCAGCGGTGCTCCAGCCCGCCTGCGCTGGCAGTCTGAGCCTGGGCCCCTGTGACCTGCTGCTGGCTTGGGAAGGCAGGGCGCCCTGCTGTCCCAAGGGCTGCCTTGGGCGGCCTCCGTGCCCAGGCGGCAGGGTGCGAGGGACCGGAGCAGGCAGAGGAGAGGAGAGGCAGGTGAGAGGGGCCAGCGAACTGTGAGGGGCTTCAAATGCTCCGAGTTCCAGCCCTGCCTCCCCCTTGTGCTGGACGGGTGGGGGTGGAGCAGCATCAAAAATCTCCCTCTAGGGGGGGAGGGGGGATAAAGAAGAAGGAAAATGCTTGTTTCCCCCCCTAAATAGCAGGTTTTGAGTTTGGT
>VYXF01006331.1:45248-169295 GCA_013397295.1 Polioptila caerulea | reverse complement strand
ACCCCGCCCCCCCTCCCCTGGCAGCCGCTTCCCGTGCCATGACATTGAGGGAGGTGGTGGTGACTGATGTAACCGCGGCCAGGGAGAGTCTCTTGCCCAATGTGCAGAGGCTGGACCATGGCCAGAGAAATTTGCTAAGGCTGGGTTTTCTCACAACGAGCTCCCTGTGTCTGTGCACATACCTGTAACTGGGCCAGGTGCTCGGCACGGCTGCCTCCCCAGCCTAGTACACGAGGTGGCAGAGCTACTCAAGCCAGGAGGAGGAGAGGAGAAAAGGAAGAAAATGTTGTTCTTTTCCCACATGAATGCAGAGCCAATAACATACCTAGGCACTCATTGTTTGTGTCACCATGTTGTAATTAATAACTCTGTCGGTTCGCTAAGGCCAGCTGTTCTTTGTGCTCATGGCTGGAGCGTGGGGGAGAGCATGAGGAGAGGCCTAGCAGTGTTTTTGCTGGATCACCACCTTTAAGTTATTGTGACAGACCTTTAAAAGGATGTCTTTGTATGAACTGGAATATAATGCTCAGCTGGGCTCTTAAATTCTGGCTCTGTTGAGAAAAGAGGTCCGTTCGTATCGATTGTCATTTTGTATGCAGTTCAGGCACCGACTTGTAGAAAATCTGGGCCAAGAGAGATATCATTAGGTATTTATGGGGGTTTGGTTGGCTCAGCAGTCAGTTTTTCCATTGTCATGCCGTGACAGTAGTGCATTACATACACCCTCAGGAGACATCCTTCTGCTACCACAACAATAAAGGACTTTTTTTTCTTTTTCTGACTCATCTTCAGCTTGAAAAAAAAAAAAATGCCAACCATCACCAATAAATATAATTAGCAACATGCAGATACGCATGCAGAAGCTTTTGATAGCTTTCAGAGGCCATTGGGATAGTTCCTGTTAAAATATAGTCTCGTGGCTGCTCACCCATGCTTGGACCTCCAGCTGCATTCCTGATTATACTTAGATGTTTTAACATAGCCTGGTGATGTTATAAGCTGAGGAGCCATTTCTAGTTTGGACAAAGATGAGGAATATATTTAATGCTGGGATCATCTTTCATGCACATGCAGGAGCTTTGGCCAGACTCACAAGGCAGGGGAGTACAAATGGCTGTGCTGTGCCGGATGCGAGGTCTGCTTAGCTCTTTATCCTGCCTCTGACAGGGGCCAGCAGCAGATGCTGCGGGAGGGAGGACAAGGAGCAGATAAAGTCTAGACTGATCCTGCCCCAGTGTGCCCTCTTAGCTCCCTGCATANTGGTTCTGGCCCGCGATGGAAACCGGGAGAGCGTCTGGAGGAAGTCGGGGGAATCACGCTGCTGCGCGGCGGCTGCCGGGAGCGGTGGGCCCCAGAGACCGCCTTTCTGCGGCAGGGCGGAACGCCCTCGCGAAGCCTGTGTGGTCTTCACGGGAAGGGAGGAACTGAGCAAACCCACTGGAAACCGGCAAGGGTGTTGTAATGTTCTCTGGGCAGCCTGTTTCAAAAAACAGCAACTGCCCTGCCTCTCTCTCTCACCCTNCCCAGCCTAGTACACGAGGTGGCAGAGCTACTCAAGCCAGGAGGAGGAGAGGAGAAAAGGAAGAAAATGTTGTTCTTTTCCCACATGAATGCAGAGCCAATAACATACCTAGGCACTCATTGTTTGTGTCACCATGTTGTAATTAATAACTCTGTCGGTTCGCTAAGGCCAGCTGTTCTTTGTGCTCATGGCTGGAGCGTGGGGGAGAGCATGAGGAGAGGCCTAGCAGTGTTTTTGCTGGATCACCACCTTTAAGTTATTGTGACAGACCTTTAAAAGGATGTCTCTGTATGAACTGGAATATAATGCTCAGCTGGGCTCTTAAATTCTGGCTCTGTTGAGAAAAGAGGTCCGTTCGTATCGATTGTCATTTTGTATGCAGTTCAGGCACCGACTTGTAGAAAATCTGGGCCAAGAGAGATATCATTAGGTATTTATGGGGGTTTGGTTGGCTCAGCAGTCAGTTTTTCCATTGTCATGCCGTGACAGTAGTGCATTACATACACCCTCAGGAGACATCCTTCTGCTACCACAACAATAAAGGACTTTTTTTTCTTTTTCTGACTCATCTTCAGCTTGAAAAAAAAAAATGCCAACCATCACCAATAAATATAATTAGCAACATGCAGATACGCATGCAGAAGCTTTTGATAGCTTTCAGAGGCCATTGGGATAGTTCCTGTTAAAATATAGCCTCATGGCTGCTCACCCATGCTTGGACCTCCAGCTGCATTCCTGATTATACTTAGATGTTTTAACATAGCCTGGTGATGTTATAAGCTGAGGAGCCATTTCTAGTTTGGACAAAGATGAGGAATATATTTAATGCTGGGATCATCTTTCATGCACATGCAGGAGCTTTGGCCAGACTCACAAGGCAGGGGAGTACAAATGGCTGTGCTGTGCCGGATGCGAGGTCTGCTTAGCTCTTTATCCTGCCTCTGACAGGGGCCAGCAGCAGATGCTGCGGGAGGGAGGACAAGGAGCAGACAAAGTCTAGACTGATCCTGCCCCAGTGTGCCCTCTTAGCTCCCTGCATAGCTATTCCCATTCACCGAAGCACAGGGAAAGAGCAAACTACTTCCTTAGGCCTGTTCCTCAGCTTCTCTGGGTCCCTGCTGTGCAGAGGCCCTTGTTTGTTTTGCTTCCCAGATGTGGCTTTGGGTAGGATGGATTTGCTTTGGATCCACTTGATCATGTGGTGATTTCTGGGTTAAATGTGTCCTGGTCCCCTCAGTATTTCCCTTATGTAAGCATGATGGAGCTGGGAGCAGGTGGCACACAGCTGGGCTCTGCTGTCTGCCAGGTGGGTGAAGCCTGTGCCTCCCCAGTTAGGGGCTGCTGCCTGTCCTGTTTGTGCCATTTGAGCACTGTGAAGCCGGGACCCAGTTTTTGGATCCATATTTCACCTTGGGGTGAGGGCTGACACCAGTCACATGGCTGTGAGCACGCCAGCTGGGAGATTATATGGCTTTGTTTATTTATTTATTTATTTATTTTAGCCTGTGACTAAGATGGGGGAGTAGTTGGATGGAGCCACTCCTCCCAGAAATTGCTGTTTATATTTCAGTCTCCTGAGCAGAGTCAGTCATATCTGAAGTGCTCATAGGCCAGCAATGGTATGTGGGCTCTGCTGGCATGTCCTCACATAACCTGGCATTCACGCTGCTGGACAGCATGTGGGCTGGTTGTTTGGTCATCCCAAGCACAAATGAACAGAAGTTTTCCTCTGTATTCCTGGTTGCTGAGCTCAGAGGGGTGGAGGAGAGCAAGCTTCCCTCTGAAAAGTGGCCAAGGATTGAGTAGGGCCAAATCTGGGGTTACACTGAGAAAAATGAGACAGTGTGAGAGGGGTGGTGGCCCTATAGCCACAAACAATATTGCAGGCCTCACTGTTGCAGCCTGTGTTCAGCACAGTCACTTGTAACACTGCTGTGTGTGTAAGCAAGTGAGTACCTGCTGCCATGTGATCAAAAGGGGAGATGCTTTTAGAAACATGTGAGGGTGGTGTGAAAAACGAGTCAGCTGAAGCATCCTTAGCTTGTGGGACACCTGTAGGCTAGTAGGCACAAGTGAAACTGTGCACAGAAACTCCTCAAATATCAAGCTGGTGTTTACTTCCATTATCTCTACCAAATTCCACCCATGTAAGCTACTTATTTCTTTGGGATCTCATCAGTTCAAAATGCTGGTTGTGGACCCATCTAACCTCTGGGCCAAGGGCAGAGCCAGCTCAGACAACTTTGAGGGAAAAAGGTTTCCCTAAGCAAGGGTCTTTACCCCTATGGCAGGGTAGAGGTCAATACAAAGAATTAACCAAGAGGAATTTAAAGCCTAGGACTTTAAACAGCACTTGACTAGGTGGCTAGCAAACTAATGGTATATAGGGAAATAGGATTTTGTATTCTTGAGCCAAGGGAAGTTTGGAGAATCCTGTTCCCATAAGTCATCAGTTGCTAAAACAAGTCTTCTGGAAATGTTGAAGTCTGTCTCTCCCCCCTCCTTGCCCTATAGCAATGTAAGTAGCTCAGCTTCATCTGAGTTTTGTGATACGTGAGTAATCCTGCCTCCAAAGCTGAGTGGGACTTCTGCACCACATCCTTGCTCCAGCTTGTAACTCAGTACAGTATTCTACAATGTCTGGGAGAGAGATCATTTCTTCTGTGTAGTGTGCTGTGGTATGATCATTGGGCTTGGTGCTGTCTATGAGGTGAGAAATGGGGCAAGACTCCTCTTGGGCCATTGATATCGGATATATTGATCCGATACATTGATATATTTTCTGGTTTAGCACTTCCTAATTCTTCAGTAAGTCCCCTGATCAGATAATGACTGGAGTCAGGCCTGTTAGCCTTCGGTTAGCAAACTAAAACCTGTTGGTTTTTTTTTTCCTGAGCTGAGTTTGTAAACAAGGCATAGACCCAAACTTCCAAGCTGTCATGGCAAAGGCTAGAAAATGGGAAGAAACCAGTGCTAGCTCAAGTGAAGCATATGCTGCAAGTGGTGCTCTCATTTCCAGCAGGGAGGACTTTGACATTCTAAACCAGCAGCTCAGCCATGGCAGTGCAGCAGAAACCCTCCAGAGGAAGAGGACTGTGGAAACTTGCCTTATGTTGGTGGTACCTTCTGGTCAGGGCCCAGCAGCTGGTGGGACTGCAGGGAAAGTTTGTGTGGTGCTTGCTCATGTGTTCAGTGAAGGATCTGCAGGCTTCAAGCTGCCCTCCTCTTTGTGAGCTCCTTAATTTATGTCTTCAGTGGTAACTGGGGGAGAGGAAAAGCAGCTTTCCAGCCATGTTGAGCCTTTTTTTTTTTTTTTTCAGTGAAGAAAGGCCTAGATATTAGTGGTTCTCAGAGATGCTGAGATGGGTTTGGTATTGGGAGCACATGTGCAAAGATGGGGTATTCCCAAGGAGGTAACTGTGTGCAGCTGGTGAGGCCAGGAACATGGGGTTCTGTTCTCCAAATATGGATTTCATATTGAGGTCAGTGGGAGGCAAAGATGTGTCAATCTTTGTGTGGATCGGGGTTTTTGCCACTGCTTGAGCACAATGGAAATCCTTGGGGAAGCATTTATGAGTGAGTTGCCTACCTGCACCTTTCCTAATTTATGCCCCTCTGGCTTGTGCTGATGCACAGCCAGACATTGGCAGCTATCTTGGCATCTAGAGCACTGCTGCCATGTGGTTAAAACATGCAAAGTGTCTTTCAGAGAGAAGGAATGGGGTTAGGAAGAGGAAGCTGCTGTGTGACACTTAGTTTGCTTTATTGAATCATGCTGGGCTTGGTTTGGTGATTCCCTCTCTCTAGGCCCAGAGTTTCAGTGGTTTCATATTTCAGCCCAGCACAGCATCAGTAAGTCCATTCTTCCAGGAAGGTCAGACTTACTTTCAATCCATCCCTCCCCTTCTCCCTGGGAGACTAAGACTGTTTAACAGCAGCAAGGGTTCAGGGGGCAGTCTGAGCAGTAGGAAGCACTTTTGCTTCCTGTCAGTTTCTTGTCCTTCTGCAAGCAGGCAGGGATGTCTGTCTCCTGTAACCACTGAAGTGTCCAGCTGCCCCTGTGAGGGTTCAGCTGCCTGTACCTCAGATGGAAGCCAAAGCCAGTTTTGAATGCTTGCAATCTCCCAGGTCTTGCCCTTCACGTAGTTTTTCCTCTGGCCTCACCAGCTCCGGAGGAGTCCCATCCAGTCATGATAAATTTGAAAGAAGTGCTTTTACTGACAGTTCCTAAGGAAAATTTGTTGTGGCAGATGACAGTGCATTTGTGTCTTAAAGCTGCTCTGTGGTACTGAAGGGCAATTACTGAAATGAATAAATAAATGTAGCAAAATAAAATTCAGGAAAGAGAACAGCTCAAGAGGAAAGTTACAGACTTAGCCATCAGCCTGGTTTCATTCATTTTGGGCTGTGTGACAGTCAGAAGTTCAGAATTCAGTGACATTCAAACCTGTCTCTACAGGTGAAGGGACACAAATGGGAGGATCTAATTTGTTCTTCACGGGACATCACCTTCTGGTGTTCTTTTTTTTTTTTATTTGGCAAGAAAGTACGGGTAATTTATGTCAATGTCACCAAAGAGACATTCTTGTTACTCACAACTGTGACCTTGTATCCAACTAAAAGAGTTATAGCGGGTAGCCAGTGGGATGCTCAGCTTACATCCACAGGGCAGATTTTCCAGGCAGCAGCTATGCTGGCAGGGCTACTTGCCATGCTGTCCAGCCACATGGGTGCCAAGTGATTCTGGGAAAATGTGGGCAGTGACGCCATAGACCCGTAACGACGGAGGTGAATTCCTGGAAGAAGCCTTCCGAGAGTAGCAGCCCCTGGTGCAGCATACTGTGGGATGGGCTACTTTAGGGACAGCTGGAATGTGGGAGAAGGGGTCAGACAGTCACACTGGCACGCTGCGGTGTCCTATCCGCACAGCAGGCAGCAACCTCACTGAACCGGTCACGGAAAATGGGCTGCTAGGCCAGGAGGAAACCGCTTAGACATCACAGCTTTCATTCAGAATTAGCTGTGAGCTGGCCAGGAGCTGGCCAGGCATAAATTGTGTTTAGGGTTTGTCCTGCCAGCTGCCTTACCAACAAGGCAAAAACTGTCTGAGGAACAAGGCTCAAGTTCACACACTTAAACCATACCTGGCATAAGGTTGCTAAACTTTTTCCTAGGGCTGGTACTACACTATTTACTGTATTGGCATGCTGTCTTTTCTGTTCAACTGCTGCATGATTGTACTATAGCACATGCTGTTGACAAGGACTAAAGCTCAGATAGAGCTGTGTAAGGAGGTAACTGTGGCCTTGATCTCTCCATGATGAAACCAGAGTAAATTATTTGATGCCAAATGAGTTATTCCTTGTTTATTTCAGTTTAAGCAAGCTTAGAATCTGGTCTTCAGGTCATGTAATTTCTCTTAATTCAACTGGTCATATTTATAAATTTATGTAATGGTCAAAATGATCCAATAAATGCCAGTACACAATCCTAGAACTTGAAAAACATTAAATGTCTATATTGGCACTTTTCTTATTTGCTGACTGCAGGACAAATAGGTTTCATACTGGGACACCCAAGTTTGTTTCAGCAGCTGGATGCATGACAAAGCCATGTTATAATCTGGGTACTGATTACGGCTTTGCAACGTGTTGGCTCAGCATGTGGTGAATTTGGATGCGTAGATAGATCAACTTTTTAGTGACCTATGGCTTGATTTCAGCATGGAGAAGGTTGTCAGCATATTTGTGCTAATTAAGGAAACGGCATGGGAAACTCCTTTCCACAGCAGATACAGCCAGAGCTCAGGAAGTGTCATTGCTCCTCAATATTTTTTTTGTAACAGCCAGTTTGTCTTGAAGTAGAGAAACAGCTTTGTGTCTTAACTGTGTTTCTAAGCTGCACTGAAGCTTGTTTGGTTCTTGCCCAGGTCTTCTGTTTTAACCTGCTTCTGGAGGATGGATTGAATGGTTGGGTCACAAACACTTTGGGAGAGTGTTTCAGCTGTATTTGGGGCCAGGAGTGCAGGCTTAGATTCTCAGCCTTGATTGGTTTTATTTGTAATGTTGACAGTAACTGAACATCAAGAAATAAACACAAGTTTGTGCTCATGCCTTGCTGGAATAGCTTTCTTGCTGCTGAAAATAATACTTTTGCCCAACACTAACTCTATTCTTTCATTCAGACAGTGGTTTGGATATGTTATGGTACTCTTTAACAGATTCCCATGTCCATATTCCCAAGAAGGCAGGCTGAAATGTTGCCAACTCTATTAAGTTCTTTCTGTTACACCGAGGTCAGCTGCTGTGATTTTACCTTTGCTCTTGTTTAAAGTATTACACTCAATTACCTTTTTGTTCTTTTTTTTTAAACATAAGAAATAGCATTACAAGTGTTTGTTCCGTGTGCCTACATTTCCTCCTACTTCAGTAACAAAACCAGCACATTACTTTTGTTATTAATAAGAAAGGTACACCTAGAAGCCCTTGATGTTTGGGCTGTGGATTCCCAAGGGATTCACAGCTCAAACAAAAAGGGCAAACAAAAATGGGAGAAACAAGTGCCTGTATTTGCATTTATGAACAGGGAACTGAAGTAACCACATTTAAAGGGGCACTTAATTCTTTCTTAGTGAAAGGCCAAAGGAAGGAGCTTTCAGTGAGGCTGCAAGAAGACCCAGGACCATCAGATCTCTGTTCTGCAGATGGATCTGGACCCAGTTCTGCTCACAGGCCCCAAAAATGCTCGGTCCAGCAACAGCCATATGTCCACGTGCCCGCCCGCCTGAGCTCTGGCCAGCAGCCCAGCCCTTCACTAGGACAGCACTCTGGGTACTCTGTTCCCAGAGCAAGGTGCTCCCAGAGCTTCTGGCCTTCTGCCCTCTCTGCTTTAGTAACAATTCTTGCTGAATTGACACCTGCAGCAAGAGGTTGTAGTGACTGCTTATAGTGAGCATTGAAGGCCTCCAGAACGGTGGCTGCCACAACTGGGGGTCATGGCAGACCTTCCCCACGTGCCAGTCCATGAGAAGAGTTTTGCAGCTCTTACAAGTTGAAGGTGGAGTCAGCTGTAACCTGACTTACCTTCCTTGGCATTTTGAAGTCAGGTGAAACATGATGCATAATGACACTCATTCTGCCTTTGCAAGTAGAAGGCTGCCTTTAAGCCAAGGTGTCTCATCGGCAAACCTCACCTCCATGCAGAGTGCTTATTCAGATGTAACCACGAAAATGAGGGCTGGATAAATAATGCCTCTGACTGAAAGGATCCACTGAAGCTCATTATAATGATCTTAATGGCTTCCAATTCAGCTGTGTCTGTGATATCAGAGTGCAAAGGTAATTATGGAAGTGCTAAATACTATTATTATTTGATATTAGTGACAGGGTGGAGGTGAGACCTGGTGAACCCTGCTCCCATCTGGCCTAGAGAGGAATGAGGGTTGCCCCTTCCCTCCACCCCTCTCAAGGCCTGCGAAGGAAGAACTGTGCAGGCAGGGTGGAGCTAGGACTCTGCTCCCTCTTCCAGCTGCAGCAGCTTTGACTCTTACTTTGCCGTCATGGTGTCAGAAGGGGGCTTCTTTCCATGAGCAGCAAACTGAGAGAAAAGAGAAATGTCTCTACACCACCCTCTCTGCCTCCATCTTGTCAGCAAAGGAAGCAAACATGCTTTCTCTCTCTCCTACACTAGTTTTGCTGGTCTTTCCCTCGATTTACTCTGTCTATCCAGTGGCCCTCTGCTACTACCTGATGTTGCTGGATTTCCCCATCATTTTGATTTCTTAACTGTGTGATCTGGGTAGAGCTTCAGCAGCACAAGTGCTCCTCGGCTTGCATGGGATTCCTCCTTCCTCCATGTTGGCAGCTCAGACTCTGAGGACTAGGAGGTGGGTGTTCAAGCCTGGCTTTGTAGGGGTGTCAGATCACCTCCTGAGGTCCCTGTCAGCCTCAATTATTCTGTGTTTTGGAGGACTTGTCTTGCTATTGACGTAGCTCTAGCCCGTGGAAGTGCTAACCCTTTGACTCATGAGGAGTTTTTAAGGAAACAATGGTAACTTACATGGTTAACAATTAACTATCTGACTTTTGTGTAGGGCCCAACAGTCTACGTGATCTGTGGGAACCCTCTGCGCTATCAGGGTCTGCATGGAAAGCTGCAGCCAGCCTTGCCAGCGCTCCCAGATCACAGGTGAAACAGTGAGAGCACATTCAATTAGCTCTGTTCGCTGACCACGCCTGCACTGGGAGAAACCTGTGTGGTGGCAGTGAGTCAGACTCAGATGGTTACTTGACCCAAAGGAAGGCTTGATGATACTCTGAGGCTGGGACACACCAGCAGTGATTATTTGATGATTCACTGCCTGTGCTCTGCCATTCAAAACATCCTCTGTGTTGCACAGGCAGGGCCATTCACGGAGGCTGCAATGAGGAAGTGATGTTTGCACATTTAGCTGCCACCTTCTCACTGAACCTTTCAGCAGCTGCCTGTGGCGTGGCGCTGGTCTCCCTCGGGTAGGCTGGCACAGGGGTGGGTGGTGTGCTGGCAGGGGCAGCTCCCTGATGTGCCAGGTGACTACAGCTGGACACTTCCTGCCAGTAATGTCCAGCCTCACCCTCGGAAGGTTTGGCCAAAGTGTAGGGCAGCCAGGCATCCCAGTGTCCCCCCAACACTATCCTCTGCAGTGCGAAAGCACATCATTGGACTTTAATGCTAAACTGAGGGGCAGGTGGGAACTCAAAATCCTTTAACAGTCTGCATTCCAGACCGTAATTTGCACATCATTATTCAAAACTCTTGTAAATTCTTTGCAGAGCTGTTCTCACTTCCATTTTCCCTGCTGTCAGAAATGTGCACCTCACATAGCCCAGACTGCTTCTATGTTTCTTTTATAGAGGGGCTCATAGTCTGCTCTCTGTACTTCCCTTCTTCCTGTTCCACCCACCTTTTTGTCTTTCACTCTTCCTCTCCTCTCCTCCAGATCCTCTCCTGACAGATGCATGCACTCATATGGTTTTACAAAAATGGTCTAAGTGTACTGACTACGTCTGTCTCGTTCTGCTAAATGCTTCCCAAAGTGCTGATATTATTGCATGCACGGCAGGGAAGTCCTCAGAGCCTGGGAAGCACCATTTTTTCCTGACCCAGGAGCTGATACTGGTTGTGACAGTTTGCTGGCCACTGGTAAGATCTGAGGCACAGAAAGTTTACTGATGTTGGCTGGGACTCACAAACATGTTGGGGCTAATAACGTGCATGGTTTGTATTGTGCTTTCCCTGAAGCTAAGTTGAGCAATATACTAGGCATTACTCAGAGCTCCTAAACCTCGTGTTTTGCCAGTGACAAAGTTGAAAACTTGAAGTACAACAACTCTGACGTTTTCTGTGTAGTGTAAAGGCCAAGGTCCAGCAAAGTTGTGATCCATCCTCCCAGCCTTACAGTTAGTTCAGCCTGGACTTCTGTAAAATTTAAGTCTTCAGCTGTCATGCATTCTTGCCAGCTTTCCTATATGTCTAAATAATCAGGTGAACTCTCTCTGGAAAAGAATCTATGCAAATAATTTAGTCCTTTCTTTCTCTGAATGAACTGTCTTCAGATTGTTTTCCAAATGTATTTTACCAGCAATGGTATTATTTGCATCCCATCTAAGCATTAGCTGGCCATGGCTTCTCTGTGTGCTCTTGGATGTAACTGTGGTTTTAAGTACCCTCCGCTGGTTATTCATAGCATGCATTTAGTCATTTAACAAACATGGTATTAGTTCTGCTCTCTAAGTGGATGACTAATACTCTTATAAATAGGAGGAATGTGATCTGAAAGGTCACGTGAATGTTCCCAGCGTGAACATATCCCCAAACTATGAGACTTCTCATTCCAGGATCATGCTTGCAAAAAAGAAACTGCTCATTATTATGAAGAAGGAAAAGGGTTCAAAACTCATTCAAGCAATTTCTCTGCTTTAACTCAAACAATTTGCAATTGTTTGTAGGGTTTGGCACTGCAAAAGGTTTTTGCAATGTTTGCTTTTCTCTGCAATCTCTCCTGACCTGCTTGGGAACATACAAATTGGAGCAGTCCTGATCTCTGTCCTATGCCAGCGCCCTCCCATGGAACACAACAAGGCTTGAATGTTTCTTAAGTAAATATGAAAACCATCTTTTTACTTTCTTCCTAATCTCTTTCACATCTCTTTGGAAAGCAAGACAGTGCCTAATACTGGATTCCAGGGGAGATGAGAGTGCACAGTACAGGTTTCTGCACTGCCTGTAAACTGTCAGCTTTCCTCAGCTCAGTACCGTGAAGAGAGGTTGTGCTGCCCAGGCTGGGGTGGAGGAATGAGAGGTGCTTGCTATTGCAACCTCCCAAGAGGTCATGTTTCTCTGATGGAATATACAGGAGAGAAAATGCAGGAGATCAGCTATGCAGGCACCCTCATCTTTTCATTTTTATCAAACTAAAACAGAATCTCTGCTGCTGCTCTCCTGCCCCTGCAAGGTTTGGTTTATATTCCCAGGAGTACAATGCTAAGGAAGGGGAAGACTGGTGGCCTCAGGACATGCAGCTTCATTTCATGGTTGTTCCAGACTTGCTGAGGGTATGTCTGTACCAAATGCTTAGCCCAGGTTTGAGCCCAGTCTATGTTCATGCACTGCCTGTTTCAGTAATTAAAGTCCCTGGCTAGTCTGCAGCACCCCCTTAGTCAAGTCCTAGGCCCTCCTTGGCTGGAGCAGTGAGGGAAGGCACATCAGGCTGCTGTAGGAGTGCCTTGCAGAGGCCACATGCCAGGGATTGGGCTGCTGCTGCTGCCATTGAGATGCCAGGCAGTGAGGCACCTTTTCTGCTTGCCTGTGGTGTGAAGTCAAAATGAAGCCCTTCCAGTGGAGAAACAGACAACCATGGCACCATCTTTCACCCTGACTACAAGTCAGGTATGCCCAGGTGCTCACCTGGTGGGGTTTGGTAGGGTGGAGTGTAGCAGGGTGAGATGCTCCCGGGGACAGGCTCATTTCCCAGCTGGGACACAGCACTGGCTGCATCAACTCTGCTCTGCTCATCCTCTCCAGTGTCAGGTGTGATGGTTTAAAGCAGCTGTAGCCTAAGTTAGTTTGCCATGGCACTGGAGAAAAGTGGGGGAGAGACCTCACGGCTGGCTCGGAGGTGTGTCCGGATCAGCAAAGGCAGGTACGCTGTCCCTGGCAAAAGCCTGAGGCACAGGCCTGCGTGGCATGGCCCGTGTCTGTGCTAATAGACCAGGCAGCTGCTGTGTTTTGCTTTGTGGCTGGGTAACACTGTCTGGCCCTGGTGTGACACATGCTTAAACCCTCTTGCCCTCCAAAACCAACAGGTCACATACAGCTACCTCTTGGGAACAGTCCTGGGCCATGCTAAGTCCTGAACTGTCCTTTGGAACAGTTTGATAGAGCACTGTTTGGCCTGGGCCAAAACTGTACCCAGAACCACGCTAAGAGCTTGGGTGTGGATGGTTGGGCTGCCCTACTCATGTCCTGATTCGCTGGCTTGATTTTCTGCTCTAGATGCTGCCAGTCTGGCTGGTGTCAGGCAAGTTACCTAATACATGACATAAGAAGGAAAAGAATTCCAGCTTAATTTCTGGCCTTTGTCACTTCATGCCCCCTCTCACATGGGGGTAAGACTGCATCCTTACCTACAGACCAAGGGAGGCTGACACATTTGGATACATGGGAAAGGGAGGTGTGGTGAAAGTCTAAATTCATGACAGTGGTTTATAGAAATTTGATTCACTGAAGAGTTGGGTGTGTGGTGTAGGTATGCCATGAAGATGGTATTCCCCATTCACAGATGTATTGTAATTTTTTGCATGATTATTATACAGTTACAGAAATGCATTAGCATTAAAATATGTGGCCTAAAAGCAGTCAGCTGTGTCCTATATTCTCCTCCTGCCAGCCTTTATCTCAACTTTAGGTTGCAGATTAGAAAGGACAGCTGAGGATCTGGGTCCCCCCAAGCATGCTATACATAGTCAAGGAGTCCCAGAAATTTGATAGACTGTACATGATGTTTCTTTCTGAACACACAATGTTTCCTGACTTCAGCAGTCTCAGAGGCTTGATTTCAGTGGAAGATAGTATGCATAAATGATACTTGCTGGAAAGTGCATATGCAGTTCTTATAAAACAGTCTGTGTGTCTGCATGTGCCTGCACTAAAATAACAGGACAAAGGTGACTGTGTATATTATTTACCTGCTGGCTGAGATTTATCTGCCTGCCTCAGGGACTCCTGCCTCTTGTCTCTCAGATTTTGTTCCTGGGAAACATTTTGGTTTGAAGACCTGTGTTTGAGGGCACTCTACTATGGCTAGGGGGGCTGAGTTTAAACTGAAATAATTTAAACTGAAATCAAATGTTCCACACGGGTTACTTTAGGTGTGCCAATATTTGTTTGCTCATGGATGCATCTGAATTTCTCTTCTCCCTTGGCTGGCAGCAGAAGCATTTTTCTTATTGATATCAAGTAGGTGGTAGTGGTGGGGGCAGGCCTTGTTTGTGGCTAATGGCCAGCCGACAATGATAAAAAACGCAGAAGAAGATGGGAAGAAAGGAATGGATAGTGT
Organism: Polioptila caerulea; assembly: GCA_013397295.1. Classification (NCBI taxonomy): domain Eukaryota; kingdom Metazoa; phylum Chordata; class Aves; order Passeriformes; family Certhiidae; genus Polioptila; species Polioptila caerulea. Next base: position 155,178 of record VYXF01006331.1, on the reverse strand, counting down.
AATTACACCTGATAAGGATCAACATGACTCTACGGGTGATATATACACATTTGAAACCTACACACATAAACACATAAAGCATTCAAGACATGGAATCAGGTTCTTCCACACAGCAGCTATAATTACGTAAAGAAACTAAAAGGATTTTTTTTATACCCTGGTGCTGGCAGTCAGAGCCTCCCCTCTGACTGTGTCTGGGAGAGGAGCGTGTTAAGTGTGAGCAGAATAAATGGTCCGTTCGTAGGCAGCATGGCAGACACCTGTGCAGCACCTCACTGCCGCCCGCCTGCCAGGCATCATGACTAGACAAAAGCAAACCTAATTACAGCAGACCTTCAGCAAGATCCGCGGAGGTGACTGCTGGATAAATGCACCTACGTGTTCCAGGTAGATCTTTTTCACTGCTGTTCAGATCTTGCTCTCTATACTTGGACAAAGGCAGACCTGTCTTTGCACATTGCAGGGCAGCTGTGCTTCTGAAGAGGAGCCATTTTGCAAAGGAGGGAGAAGCACCTACCCTATTCCTGAGCTGCTGCCTCTCTCCTGGGGTCTGGGAAAAGAAAGCAAGCCCCCAAAGCTTTCTCCTTTTCCACTGAGGCACAACAGAACAAAACAGAATGTCTGAGTTGGAAGGGACCCACAGGTATCATAGAGTTTAACTCCTAAGTGAATGGCCCATATAGGGGATTGAACCCACGACCTTAGCACCATATTACAACCAGGTCTCGGGATTTCCTGTGAAGCAGTAACAGGACAGGCTTTCAGGATTCTTACGAGAGTGAATTCAGATGCCAGAGAGTGGAATTTCCAAATGCATTTCCCTTCCTACACCATTTCTTTTTCATCTCCATAAATCTGTGTCAGTTTTTAAAGAACCTATTTTGGTGGGAGGAAAAGGGGACAGAACAAGTGATGAGCTATTCAGAGCTAAAAGAAGAGATTCATGCTGCCAGAGGTAATACTGTAGAAAAATGTGTCAGTGTAGCAGATGACAGTTCTCCTCTCCTAATGCCTCTCCTGAAGCATCAAGGTGTGTGTGTGTTTCAGAGGCAGTCTATGAACTGCATGTTGAAATGGTTGCCATGGCAGTGACTGGGTATAAGTTAGAGAGCGTGATTAGCCAGAGCTGGCCTAAATAGCTAAAGGGAAGGAAAAAAAGAAAGAAAGGGAGGGAAAAAAGGCCAAGGACTTTCTGTTATTTCTAATGCAGATCCATCAGCATTAGACTGTGCCAGGAAGAGGAGGCAGGGCTGATGGAAGGGACCTTACAGAAGCATGCTCCACACCCCAGCCCCAGCAGCACAAGCTGCCAGGGGACCGTCTTTCCCTTACAGTGTGCCAGTGCTGCAGCTGCAGTGCCGAGCAGCCCAGTCAGTGTCGATTCAATGAAATGCTGCTTCTCCAGAGTCAGAGGTGAGGCCAGGGCTCTGCTCAGCCTTCAGCGACCCAGAGAGCACAACCATGCCACTCTCCTGGCTCATGTGAGGCACAGCCACATTTGAAATGTGGGAGACTGGCCTGCAGAGAGGTTGCAAGGCTTGCTCCAAGAGACACAGAGGGCTGTTAACCTGGGTGGGGTGTTCATTAGCAAAACCCCTGTCCCTAGTGCCACTCCAATTCTTCTAGCCCACTAACCCACATCTACTTGATGCATGCCTGTGAAAGGTATCCTGTCTTCATTTGGAGCCTGTGAATTGGAATGCATAGCCTTTTTTGTTAATTCATTGCAGTAGCTCATTAAAAAAATAATATCCTTATATCTAATTTAAATGTGTATGATATTAGCATTCAGCCTGTGCTACGTGCTGTGTTATTCTCTGATGTATTAAAAAAAAAAAATCACTTCCTGAGATCCTGTGGGTTTTTGTAGGGGAGATTTCTTATGCACTAGAGTCACTTTCAAGCTTGTTTTTGAAGAAGTAAAGACTCAGGATTCTTTCTCTGAAAGGATTTTCTTTTAGCTCTTCTAAGGGAGAAGTGGAAGAGCAGGAGACCAGCATAAAGATGTCTCAATAGCAGCTCTGGATAGAGAAACATCTTCTCTAGGAGCTGTGGAGTGCCACATTAGGGGGCCAGGTGCCCAGTGTAAAATCAATAGCAGGTATTTTACAGGTTGAGAGTATGCAGGTAGGTGTTTGCAGGAGCAGAGCCTGTTAGCCTGATTCTCTTCTCTTATAGCTCACTAAAATAGAGAAGTTTAATTTACATTAGCCCGAAGTGATTCTGCTCTTAGTCCTTTGAGTGAGATAAGATATGAATATACTTAGGCCAGTCCATAACATATGACCACTTACCAAGGATATTTTTCTCCCCTGATGTCCAAAGGGATCTGTAGGTTCCTTTGTTAAGATGAGTACAAACCAGCAGTACTTACTGTGGTTAACAGGCATCTGTTTTGGCTGGCAGAACTGGGATGAGAGAGATCAGATCATATGGCCTGCAATTTAGGAGGAAGAAAAGAAAAACCCACAAGACACCTATTTGCCTTGCAATCAAGTTGGCTTTTGCTGTTATTTACAGGAGTCTCTTCCACGTTTAAATCTCTTAAATCCTTGTCATCCAGGTTTGAGAGCTAGGACTATCTTCTTTGGCACCAAGTCAATGATATGTTTTTTAGCACCAGCAGCCATTCATATTTTACATTACTGTTCCTCTCTGTTCCTTTCAAGCAATAATCGTAAATATCAGCTTTCATTCCTACAGCGCCTTTCATCCCAGGGGCTCCCAAAGTACTTTCCAAGCTTAACAAGCTTATTGTAGAGTACTCCTTTAGAAAGGTTGAAACTTGCTTCCCATTAAAGCCTGATTTTGGGAAGGAAAACACTGAATTATAATGACTTCAATACATGAGGGAGCCTTTGCAGCTGTTATTTACTACACATGTTCCCTTACCAAAAAAGATTGATTCTTGCTCCTCCATCTCCCTGTCTCCACAGCTTAATCCAGCAGTGCTCAGTTATTTGGGGGAACAGAGTGCAAGCAGGAGAAATGATCATCCCCTTTGATCTGAGGAAGTGCTTTTTGTCTGGAATCTCTAGCTTCCCTCAACAGTTTCTGACAACTCCATTTCCATCGAGTCTATTTTCTCTTTATTGGGGCAAATGTCCTAGGGCAGAGTTGAATGTCCTAGGGCTTTGGCCAGAGAGGTCACTATCCACAGTCTGGCTATGCTACAGATCATGTGAGAAACTGTAGTCCTCTTCAGGACAAAGTCAGCTGGCCTAATTTAAGTCACATTCCCCTGCAATCAAAGCAAAGCCAGTGTCTTTGCACTGAAATTAATCACGACCTTTGAAATGGTCCTTTATTTGGCTCATCTGCGCGAGCAATAATCCCAGAAAAAAAGATTCCTACTGGTAACTTCTGAACTGAAGGATTTGTTTCCTAATGAATCATATGATTAATTTTAGAGCAGCCTGAATCTGACCAGTGTCAATTTGTTTTCTCTTCTTTCAGGAGGACTCAGAACGGTGGGACCTGTCCATCTCATGATGCACAGAACTTTTTTCCATGCTGCCATGTGGGAAAGCGGTCTCTCCTCTGCTTGGCTGAGAGAGGCTGGGGTCAGGCACACAAACTCTCATTGCTTTTCCAAGGACACACCAAGAACTTGTAGTAGAAGTGGGAACAAAAAAGCCCTATCTGATTCAGTGCTTCATCCGCACAAACGTAGTTTATCAATACAGATAGCTTTAGATGAAAGATACATCAAAGCATATTTTTGGCTGCTGCTTTCAGAAGTAATACTAAATCTCCCGGGGGAATGCAAGCAGTGAGAAATGATCCAAGTATCAAAATCCCAATATTCTTACTCTCTCTCCTCCCCTCTCACACTGGTGGGGTTCACAGGAAAGCCCTCCCTTGAGGTTATGTCATCTATTCCCATCAGCAGATTTTGGTTCCTGAATGTATTTTTGATCTTTTCCAACAAAATGGTGCCTGTTTCAACACTAGCTCTGAAGATTTGTAAATTGGCAGAGGATACAAAAAGAATAATGAACCAGAAGTTACTGTTTACATTGGCCACCTTGTATAAATGCTGATATTAGCATTTCTGAAAGGATTCATTCATCACTGAAAAAAAAGTTTGTACCTGTGAATAAGAGCTTGGCTGGGAGGGCCTGTGTGCTTCCTCTCCTCTGTCAACAAAGCCTACCAACATGAAGAGATGGTTTTGCAATGGATATTAATGCATACCTATTATTTCAGGATGACAATAAGCCATTGAATATATTCCATGCAGCAGCCAATGAATGAAAGCAGCAGTAAATTTAAAGACAAATTGTATTTATTTTAATGTGACATGTTTATTTATTTATTTATTTATATTTCAAGTCTCTTTCTCGGGCTTTTTTCTTTGAACTAAAATCCTGAGGCAGCCTCAAGCCCAGTGGTTAGGTCTTGTGTCATGGAAAATCAGATAGACCTGCACTAGAAGGAACAATGGCTGCTGAAAACATTCTGCCAGTTCCAGACTATGACCTCGTCTGGGGCTGTCAGTGAAATAAACACTTTTAGAAATACCCTTAAGCCTTCCTTACCTCCTGCTGTTTGTCACACTTGCTGCAATTTGCCTTAAATTAGTTGATTTCACAGCAAGGTTCATGGTGCTGTTTTGTTTATAAAAGAGGTTGGTACATTCTGCACTGGCCCTGCCGACATGCCACAGCTCAGAGATGGAACAGGGCCCCAGCACAGCCAACAGCCAGCATCTGTTCCATCCTCATACTGCAGGTCAGGGGTCTTTCAGCAATGGTGGACACATAACAGCATTTCTGTGGCAGGCAAAAGTATCCAGACTCTGTGGGATGGTTACATTTTCACTAAGTTTCCTTGGGGTTCTGTAGGATCAAGATCAAACTCTTTCTCAGGTATATTATTAAGTTAAAACCTCTTGTATGACATTTTTCTTCTAACCTTTAGATTGCTTCACTTTTAGGCTGGAAGCAACTGAGGGCTAGGATGCTCCCTGGGCACTCACACAGCTCCTGGCATGGCACAGCTTCCATTCTGGCAGGAGACAGGCCATTGCTGCAATCCAAATGCCTTTTTTTTTTTAGAAATGTAAAGTCTGGAAAGTAACCTGCTTGCAAACACACTTTTCATCAAAGGTGATGCTTTGCAAGCACAGGGTTTGTAAAGCAGAGGAAGAAACCAAGTGCAAATGAAATGAGAGAACAAGGACCAGCCCACTGCCGTCTTTGGGAGGTTCTTTGGGAGGGGTGCGAGTCTCTGAAGCTCCTCTAGCGGAGTTTCTACTCAGCCCTTTAAATTGTGGGCAGGGGAAGCTGGGCCAATGGCTGATGAGGAACTATGAGGGTCATTCCCCCCTCAGGGCTGTGGTATACAGCTCTGTTGCACACAGGGACCAGAAATAATGCTAGGAATCTCTAACAGGGCAAGTGGTTCCGTAGCAGGCCGGTGATGCACAAAAGCGATTTCATCATAAGTGGTTGGAGAAGAGGTGCTCTGCAACAGGCAAACACTTCTCTGCACAGAACCAGAAAAACTTCCCTTCAATCTGGAACAGATTGCCAGCAGTCTCAAATGTAATCTTCACGGTATTATTTCCAAAGATGAAACAAGGGTATTATGGACCCTGCCACTGAGGCAGGTAGTCTTTAAATATAGCTGCAAATTGCTGGGTTTAATGCTAACAAACCCTACTGCTGAGGAAGACAAGATGGGTAGCAGCACTGATACAGCATAATATAATGTGATGGCTGATATAAATGTGAGTCATTCTAGCCAGAGGCTTTAGTATAGGAAGTCGGATAAAAGATATAAAAACAAATCTGATTTCTTTTTCCTTCCTGGTGAAGGTCACTGCCAGGAATAGCATGGGAAATAATTAATGCGGGAAGAAATGTTCCCCTTCAACTTAGAAGTATTGTGTTGCTTTACAGTTTCGTTCTCCTCTTTGGACACCCGTAACAAACCCTGGCAAACACACAGGGCCTTTCTCCGTGAAGCCGCTGGCGGATGTCCCACCCGCGGGCAGGGACTGTGTGTGCAGCGCTCATGGAGTCTGTCAATGGGTGTCCCCCTCGCTGGCAGTCCACCCCAGCACTGCGCTGAATGGGCCTGGGAGGCTCAATGGGGCTCGACGTGATGGCAGCCAATTTCCTGGTCGGCAGGGAGGCGCAGTGCCAAGGCAGTGTGTGAGAGCCTGCTGCTGGGAGGGTTCCACCTCTTTCCCTCTGCTCCTGAGCCCTGGGGAGGTGGGTTATCTTTTCCTGACTCAGTCTCTGTGCTTCATGGGGGAGGACATGGATGACTCAGTGACCTTTGCTCTTGCAGTGGCACGGGCTGTTCTCTGCTCATCCTGCAGAGACCTGGGAGGCTCTGGGCGGCTCGTTTGCTCCCTGTGAACAGCACTGCATTCACAAATGTGCCAGGACACGGGGAAGCCATGCAGCTGTGCCTGTGGGTGCAGTGTGCATACAACACTCCCTGGGGCAGGAGTGATCCACAGTGCAGCCCCGCTGCTGTGCAGGAATGCTGTCCTGCAGTGTAATTCCCTTTCCTCAAAGTACTCTTTGAGTGGGGACAGGTGAGGAGAGTGCCTCTGCTTCATGTCACCACCCTGCATGATGGTAACCGGGCAGCTCCTGGGGCTGAGGGGCTGCTGCTCCCCAGGGGGCTGCTTTGTTTTCTTCCAGGTGGCCGTCGCAGAGAAAAGTGCTGGTGGGAATCTCTGAGCTTCACACTGCTGATTAAAATCTCCTGCACGTGACTCTGTCCCTTCCGCCACAAAGGACTGGTCACGTTTTCCATTCTTGGCTCCATGTGGCTGCTCTGAGCATCCCAGGTTACCTCTGCACCAGCCAGCTGCCTGTCCTACTTCTTGGCTCACCAGGCCTTCATCTCTGCTCAGCGCCCATGCCAGGGTCACTAAGGCAGTTAGCAGAGTTTTAAGATACTTTTCTTTTTGGAGGACTTTTCATTTGGGAGCCCAGGAGGTAAGAGTTCAGATCTCCCTCCTTCAGCCATGACTCTGCAGTGGACTTCCACGGTAGGAACACTGCAAAAGTCCTGAGCAGCCTGGAACTCCCAGATAGCACAGGAAAAACCTGTTATGGGAAAGCTGCTAATAGCAGAGGTAAGCTCTTAGCCACATTTTCCACTGGTGTTACAGACTCTGGAGAAGTCAGCTTGTTTCAGCCAGATTTCCAAACTGCTTTTTGCTATTTATCCAAAGACTTGGGGCCACATATTCTCCTATGGGGGCTTTTCACAGCTGCTTCTCCTTGGAATGATTGCAAGGTGTACTGAGTTGGGTGGGGTGACCCTTAGCTCTCATGTTTATTTCTTTGGATCATCTCTTTCAAGAAAGATTGTAAGACAGAATAATTAAAATACTTCTAGATCACTGTAATCCTGTCAAACTTCTTGTTGTGATCCCTGTGAATGTGACATCTGTGAGCTCATTTACCACAGCTTTTAGTCACTTTTTATTCACTCAAAAAAGTTATATAAGTTTTTCCTTCTTCCTTCTCTTTTTGCACTTATATTTACCATATTTCCAGACAGACTGTGCCCATGGTTAGCAGCTGGTGTCGTGCATTGGGAAGCACATTCTCAGAGGTGGCTGTTTGGTGCTGAGCAGTTGCTGTGTCAGAGGATTTACATCAGACTGCCTCAGTTCTGGTTCCCAGGCTCTGGATGCTCATTAGAGGTTGGAGTGCAGGAGTTGTCCTCCTGGAGTCTATATCCTCATTTCCTTTCACTCAAAAAGAATCCAGATAAAAAAATGCTCCCTGACATAAATCAAAACACAGCAAGTGGGAGAAACATGGCATTTCCCTCATAAACTCACTCATGATATGAAAGCCCAGGACACAGAAAGACTTGTCAAAAAGCTACGGTCAAGAGTCCAAGGTCAGACTTGTCACTTTACCTTGAGGTCCCACATGGTTCGAATGTGTGGCAAACAGGTCAGTCCTTTGGCTAGTGAAATAACGCTTTATCTTGGCTGAGCAGCTCTCTTGTTCTTTCTTGGATATAGCTGCTGATCTATTCTTCTCTCCTTGTACACTTCCCCAACCCTCCCTTTAGCCAAACCCTCACTAAACATATACATATATATCTGTGTGTGCGTAGGCAGTCGTGTCTGCTGCCGGGATTTCCTCCCAAACAATACCTGTTGTGCTGGCCACAGCATTTCTCTTGGTTCCCATGCTCAGAGCAGTTTGAGTTTCCTGCTGGCTCAGCAGCAAGATTTTCAGGCCTTTTTATACTTATTCTTCTTCGGGAGCCAAGCGGAGGAGCGCAGTTTGCTTGTGAATAGTGAGCTGGCTGGGCAGGCAGCAGGAAGCTTGCATACTAAACCGTGTGAACTTTGAGGAGGGGAAGAAGGGGGCTGGGGGCTGCTGGCTGGGCTTCACGGGACATTTGTTGCAGCCCTCTGCCTTATAAACTCATCATCTCAGCACAGGGATGCTCTTCGCCAAAGGAGCAATATCTGTAAAATTGGGCTACAAAGAAGCGAGAGAGATGAAAATGGAATTATAGAGAAAACAGGAGGAGGGATTGGAATGCAAAGAAGAGTGAGGAGACTTGGGTTTTCATTATTTACATGAGAACTTGTGCATGGGTTCCCTTTACAGAGCATTACCACTGCACCTCATTTGGCACTGCAGGGCTCACGGGCCCTCTTGTTCATGCCCTTGCTACCCCAGCAGTGGCCACACCATTGGTGTAAGGGCAGCTTTTCTATATTGCTCAGACAAAATCAAAAGCAAAGAAATGAAAACACAGTTCTCTCTTTCCCCCCTGCACCCCACCTCCACTCCTTTCTCTTTTTGTCAGCAAAGATTAATAAATAAACAGGTTGCCAGTTGCAAGGATCAGGAATTGTGAGGTGGCTATGAAACAGGGGCTTGAAGAGCAGCACTGTGAAACACCAGCACCAGCTTATCAGTTACAGGTGAAAACATCCCTGAAGCAGAGGGAGAGGTGTTTTAGCAAGTGCTGTGGCACCACTGCAGGTGCAAGCATGCAGTGGGCATCCTTGGGAAAAGGTGGGAGGCAAGCGGAAGGAAGGAAGGACAGGTTGAGCCCATCTGTCTGCAGACTTGCTACCTGCCTCCTACTCATGTCTGAATAAACAAATGGGGAATAGGCTTTGTCTGTACTTTGAAAATGAGGTGGCAGAGGATTGCACATTCTGCACACATGCTTCATGAGCAAAAGTGGTCTGATGCAGGGTATGGCGCCATGATGGGTATTGGTGGGATGGCCCTATGCATGTCTGTGTCTGTGTGTGTGGGGGATGTAGAGACGGAAATGCTCAGCAGTGACAGACTGGGATATGGGCCGAGGCTTTTGTTAGTTCACGCCATAACATGATTGCAAAGTGATGTGACCTTCCTGGCCTGATCCAAAATAACAGCCCACAGCTTTCCCTCTGTTTGGCAGCACCCTTCGCTGAGGGTGCCCATCACTCCAGGCTCTAAATAATCCACACATACACAGTAAATCTGAAAAGCTGGGGCCTCTGCTCCCCTACCCAGCTCAGCAGCTCTCTGTGTCTAGCTCCCAATTGAGCACTGAGCAATGCCACACATGTGCTTGGCGCCTGCATCCTCATGATGCACCACCCAGAATGAGCAGCCTGCCCTGGAGGTCTGTGAGTGCTGGGAAAGTGATAAGATGAAGCTTCAGGTCCCAGAGTGGACTCCTGGAGAGCCAGTGGAGGTCCTGGGGAGAATCACTCATCCAGATCATTTAGATCCCAAACAGTCTCTGCTTAGGCAGCTTGTGGCAGAGCACAGGCACTTCTGAAAGAAACAAGTCTCTTCACCATGGTCTTCTTAGAAAGTACGAAAGCAGTTACAAATTTGGGGACTTTACCATCAAATTCATGCATTTTCTGTTCATCTCCTGACTCAGCAGAAGCTCAGTTTAAATTACATGTACTTGATGACTTTGATGTGAACTGTTTTTAAGACTATCTAACGTTTCTTATAAGACCAAACGTTCAGTTGCTTGTAAACCCCTGAAAAGTTTATCTATCTACTACTTAGCTGTTCTTGGTATCTCTCTCAGGCTGAATGCATCTGGGAAGCTTCAGCAAAAAATGTTTTTGTTTGCTTACAAGACAGAGATGAGAGAAACAATATTTTTTCCTCCATATTCAAACATGTTCTTAAAGTGATCTGTTGATGAACTCTAGCACTTTCTGCCTCTACAGGAGAGGCTTGAAATTTGGCAGGTATCAAGAATGTATCTTTGGTTGTTTTTCAGGGGGAAAAAGAAATAAGTTGAACTAAGAAACCAGAGGGAAAAAAGGGCCTCAGATCTCAGCCTCTCAACAGAAACTTCTGAAGAGTTAGAATCCGAATTCTCTGAAGACACTTGCTCAGTGGAAACTTGTTCAAGTCTGACGGCTAAATCACAGATGATGATACAGCAGGCACACTGCAGCCTCCTGCTGCAAGTGCTGAGCAGCAGCTCTTGGACATTGTTTCTCTGTGCTGACAGGGTCGCTGCAGTGCTGTGCACCAGAGCCTGGATGTGCTCCTTTGCTGATACTGAGGTGGACATGCAGGAAGGCTGATGCCGACTAGGGCTAGGACCTGGCTAAGGGAGAGAGAGAACCCTGCTGGAGTGCAGATGCTGAGGGCCCTCTGCCTGGAGAGGGGAACTGATGTCAGATGTGGAAGTGGATATGGGAGCAAGACCAAGGCAGAAGACAGGCTGGAAGCACCAGGAGGAGCAGAAGAAGTCAGATTTGGGAGTATCCTCACCAGATCATACCTCCTGCAGGACCTGGGGTACAGCAAACCCAGGGATTTCTGCTGTGCAGTAACTGTCTGTTGTCAGCATATATATGGGGAAGTGGTTGGCACAGGCTGTGAGTCATTTCTGCCTGCTCCCTCAGCAGAGGTTGTTGGGCTATCACTATTCCCAGTTATTCTGCTTTTCAAGCATGATGGAATTAACATCTGAGAATAGAGCCAGCTCTGCTGGTGAGTCATGCGGTAGCCAGTGTGATGTCACATAATGGGATTCCTGCATTTTTGTTTCAGTTTGCCATGTGTAAATCAAGGAAATGACACAAACCCAACAGAGACTGAAAGTATGGGAAGCTTGTAGGGTCAAGGACTCAACAGTTAGAAGTGATTGATGTAACACTTGCCGTCTGAGTCCCATCTGCACAGGCGCCATGATAGTGTTGCTTTCAGCTACAGGATTAAAACCCATATGTAAATACTTCTTTTTTTCCTAACAACAACCTATGTCTTTTGATGCCCAGGGCAGACAGTTCTCAGAGGAGTTGAGGTTGTGTGGGGAAGGGTCCTTGTGGTGCTTAATTGCAGCTGTGCAGGATGAGAGGATCCCTGCTCCACCTTCAAGGCCACAGCCGACGGCAGTCCTCAGCGTTGGTGATGGTAGGCAGCACCTGTGTTCCTGGCCTGCAGAAAGACCACAACAGATGGGGTCCTCAGGTAAATTATCTACCAAATTCAAACAAAGCCCCATGAGGGTCATGCAGAGTGAGGCTTTGTATAACTTGTAACTTGACCACAGGTGGGGGAACTTAGGACCCTCGCAAAGGCACATCCCCCTTCCCTGGCTGAGTATCAGTACCAGCCTCTGAAGCCAGACACGCTTGATCTCTTGGTTTGAACAGAGCAAGCTAACATATATCTTTCTAATCTTATTCTAGGAGACAGTTGAATTATTTTAACTGAAAATTACCAGAAGAGTCTGCCTGAGGCAGACATCCAGCATGGTGTATTTGAGCTCGAGCAAGCCATCACTAATGGAAGAGTTAAGCAACTTTAACTCCAGACAGAGCTTACAGGGGGAAATTAGAAACTGGCTCTGTGGATGGCCCCACCAGAAAACATGTAGGGGTGTGTGTGAAATCCTGCTGCCACGCATCCGGTTATCCAATTGCTACAGGCAAGTACTGACCTGTGCTTGTAATGTGGCATTCGCAGGCTCCAGAGGCAGACTTGCTGTTTTGCAGACCTACCAGGTGCTTTGTGCTTTGCTGTTGAATCAAATGCTGGAGAGAAATGGGATTTTAGTGATGGGAAAATGTGAAGAGAAACACTTTGGCTTTCTCTTTCCATGTGGGAGGTGCAGGCACAGGGGGACAGGACCCTGCTGGTGTGTAGGATATGTGGCGTGTGTGGCAGGTTGCTTTGCAGAAGAGTGTTGCCATCTTGGCTGTCCAGGGAACTCACTGGGCAACCTCTGCACCAACTGAGGTTTTGGCAGGGGGTTGAGAGGGCTTCAAAGGTTATCAGCAGGGAGTTGTTAGCAGCTCAAACTTCCAGTCTGCATTTTCTCTTTCTGCAGGAAGAGGTATTTTCCTTGTTACACCTCATCTAGAGCTCTGTGAACAGTACTCTCTTCTTGATGTTGATACCTTCAAATGATTTTGTCTTCCTCTTAGGGATTTACTTATCCAAACTGTACTATTTAATCTTCCCTTTAGTTACTTGATTGTTGTTCATTGTTGAATTCTTTCCAATATGCCAACATCTCTTCGACACGATTGCCTGCCGTTGCTTTATCTGTTTAGACACTGTAGACAAAAGCCATCTCCCTTCTGCTCTATGACACAATGTTCTTCACCTCTCTACAGGTCCAAATGAGGCCCTCCTATTTTATAAACCAGCATTTAGTTCGATACTTCTTCTTTTCCTTTTGTTAAGCCCTTTTCAGCAGCTGCTATGGATTATTTTTCCAAATGTTTCCTTGCATTGCCCATGTCCCAGCAGGAGCTGTTAGATGCTGTTTTCCTTCCATTTCAGAAACCATTTTAAAATTTTTTTTTGTGAGATCATAACTAGAAACCAAACCTCACACACTCCTCCTCATTACTACATCCAAAACGATCCTTTAACAGAAAGAGAAAGAAATGCTTTACAGATTCATACATCTCCAGCTTGGGAAACAATTTGTCTCTATTGACAGTCACACTGGGCAGTCCCTGGGCTCTGGGCAGGTGACAGATTGGATACATGGAAAGGGAAGGGCATTAAAATGGTGAGCAAGGCCCTTCTGGAGAAGTCCAGCCCTTGGTTATTCTCAGCACTAACACATTCTGCTGAAACTCAGGCAGAGGTTTTAAGAGCTAATTGTTTGGACACATAAAAGCTTTGGAATGGTATATGCACTTTGTATGTGCAGGAGACACTTCATTTTTATATTCAACGTGGATTAGAATATGAAGGGACTCAATTTCAACCTAATCTGTAAATGACACCTAAGCCCAACCTGTGAAACATGTACTGCCTGAAGGGCATTCATTAGAATGTCTATGTAATTTTTGTTTTCCTTAAGAAACTTTTTTGACTATTTCTTCCCTGTAGGCATTAGAGGTGAAAATAGGAAGGGGTTTGTACCTAACCTCACAATCAAGGAAAGGAGAGAGGCAAAGGTCTTTGTCTGTGTGGCTGCCTAGTATCAAACTGGCAGTGAACTGGAAGCATCTCCAAAGCCCTGGGAGCCAAATGTCCCACCCTGTTTGCCTGTGGCTCATGAGTTATTTGATTTCTGCTTTTGTGGTCTGAACCCTTCAAAGCTTTGTCTTATATGGATAAACAAAAACTTTCTGCAGCCTATGGACAGACCTGGAATCCATTAGGTGCAGAAACATCACAGGACTTCAAGAATGAATGCAGACTTCTTTTTAACTGAAAATAATATATACTTTAAAAGGGTAAAACATGGAAATACATTCATAATGGCCACTATCAGGAGCTGCTGGCAGTTTCTCTGAACAGAAAACTCCTTTTCCTGGAGATTTCTGCTACCCCTCAGGCTTCTGTCCATTTTTATGTTGTTACTTGCAGTGTTTAAGCATCATTAAGTTTAAATGCATACATTTTCTTTGGCTATTCAACCCCTGACACTTTTGGGAAGGAATTGGCCAGAATCCCTGAACCTAAAATAATCAAATGTCTGTTTTTCCATTAAAAAGGCTGCCATTTATCTGACAAGTAGTGCAAAATGGAATAGGTAGCTCAGTTTAAGCATCATCTGAGAAACCTGTTGTTGCAAAACTAGGCAAGTGGCTTGCACATAAGCAGATGGCACCTTTGACAATACCCAATTGTTGCATGGAATGTAAGTATATTTGGTTTCTTAATATGTGTTCCTTTTATTATCAGTCTCTTGATTTGTACCACTCTTCATAAATACCCCAGCCACAACTTGTAGCCTTTACAGGCTTATCCAAGGAGTGTGGTCTTTGAGGCACTCCTTTTGAGAGTATTCATTGTTGTATGCTCCGGGAGAGGACGTCTTTGTTTCAGGATTGTTCTGGGCATGAGAAATTTAAACCAAAATGGAGATGGTGGCCAGCACAAAGAACCGACCAAAGTAATTTTAATGAATTTCTTTCCATACCTGCCAATCCACCCTCCCCTGCAGGAAAAACAACTCTCAGATGAATAAAGCATATGGCACAGAAGATGAAGTACCCATGCCAAGTTTGTCTTTGCCTTAGCAGAACTCACTGCAAAATGCTGAACCTGCAGATCTTCTAAACATGCTTGTTCCCACTTCACAGCCTTCTTAGCTGGAATTGTGCAGTCTCCCTGTTTAAATCCTCAGCTGGCAGGACATTACTGTGGATGAAGTGCTGGGCAGACACACAGAGTACATTCAAACTACCTGCCATGGAGAGCAGTGCATGTGGCAGCAGCAAAGAAAACATATCAATGAGGTGGGCTAGATATTTGGGAAGAACCTGAAGCCCACACTAACTTTCCTTCTGCATGCACATGGGCTATCCATTTGTGACAGGCATGCCTGATACTGTGCGGTTAGATACCCTGTTCCTGGCCATGGTTTGTTGGATTTGAGCTGTGCAGGAGTGAGACATTCAGTGTAAGTCCTATCATCATGACTTGCTCTACAGTGACCAGATAGACAGACAACCCCACATGTCCTAAAAGAGGCGTGGAGTGTTGTGAGAGGGTGCCCCTCTCTCTTCATAATCTCAGAGAAAACCCTCAATATCAGCTCTGCTTGTGTCCAGCCAGTACAGGTCTGTCTGCTCCCAGCTCAGCCCCATCAAGTGAGGCTCTGGGAAGACATGGGGCTGGTGGGTCCTGGTGTGGCACAGGTAAATGGGATGTCACCACCAACCTGCTCTGCTCTCTTTTGAAGGATGTAGGATGCTGGTTGAATATCCAGTTCCTCTCAGCAGTACACCTCTCCACAGCTGGGTGACACTGAAGACAAGTGTCTAAATTAAGAAGTTGGACATCTAAGGCCTTTATTGGACCCATGTCTATGGGGCCTGAAGCTGAGCAGACATTTACAAGGAAAAAATCCCCTGCCGAGTTACCTTAATCTTTCAGACTGCTGTGGACACTGCTGTGTGTGTTTTGTACTCTTACAGACATGTTTCTTTATAGGTGCTCTCAGACCCAGACCATCATTTTACCTGGACAAGTGCCATGGGTGTGCACCATGGGTTGGGTGAGGGGTGCTGTTCTCCCAGGACCTCTTCTAGCACTTTGGCTTGGAGATGTTTCTTAAGGTGGGGATGAATTCCCCACCTTTGGTCCCATATGTTTCCTGCCACTGTGGATAAACAATGTCTCTTTCCAGAAAGTAGGAGATAGCTGACATGGTTATGAAATTAATGGGCCAGGGAGCTCCTTTGTTTAAATGAATGCTAGGAGAAGCAGTAGTAGGCTTGGTTTTTTACATGGTTAATGTTCCAATCCTCTTTTCAGTCCTCTCATGGCAACTGTGTACTTTGCAGCTCAAAGTCACATGAATCTCTGCTCAGCAGAAATGTAAATGTTTTGATAAAACTGTTCTTAACAAGTTTAATTCATTTAATCAGCTTGATTAACTGTGGAGCTTTATGGTCTTTAATTGGGAAGGATTTGCTATAAATTAACATTTTCTATAATTTTATGAATAATGTGGCTGTGTGCAGGATCTTGCTGCCTTGGCAGTGGCATGGCAGGTGCCTGTCTCTGACCCCCAGCCACTCCCCTGCAGCTCTACTCTTTCAATGCCCTGCAGACCTTTGGATGCTGAGCCTGCCCTCAAGGCCAGGAACATGCTGGGCAAGGGGCATGATGTAGCTGGAAGTGTCTCAACAGACACTATTTCTTTTCTCTTGTGTTTGCATTTCCTAGATGATTAATCTCCCCTTCCAGTAAAAATGCAGCCTGCCTCTTCTTCTGACAAGTCCCACAAGAAAGCAAGCACAGATGTCCACAATAGCCCTCTCCTTGTTTTGGTTCAGAACCAGCCCCAGCCTGCACCTAGTTTTCATAGTCTCCAGGGATATGGGTAAAAAGAGGGAAAAAAGAGGAATGATCAGAAGATCTCAGGTTGGGTGCACGTCCCAACTGGTCTTTCCTCTGTTCCATTTAATGTGGCAGACTGACAGGCTATAAAATATGTCCAGCTGGAGAGAACATAATTTTGTTTTACTCTGTCCAGCCTCATTTTTCAGAGCTGAATGTCCAGTTGTGTACCTGTAGGAAACCTCCCAGACCCTGGAGGCTTAATGCAGCAATATTAATTCTTTTAAATAGGCAGTTTATTGCCCACATGACATTTTTTTGTGCCTTTTGGTCAATACCTCAGACTAGAGAGAGGAAGGAGAGATTGAAAACAAATGAACTGTTCCCTTAGAGTCTGCCCAAAGCAATGGAGCAAGCAGAGCATCAGCACAGAGTGTGCAGCAGTGGGTTTGCTCTTTGCTGGGTGAGCATTGTTCTCCCTGGTGCTGCAGAGCCACCGTACAGCGTGTTACCAAGGGCCTTGACATCCAAATGCACGGGCAGAACAACATGGAACAACATGGATTTGCAGCTCTTCTCAGACAGCTTTGCACATTTACTCCTGTCTGAGACTGCGTTGGAATGGCGTCTGGAAAGACAGTGTATTTCACAAGAAAGGGAGGGTTTTCATCCTTTCCTAGGACTTCCATGGCATGCATGCATGGCTCTCACAGGCCAATGTGATGCAAGAGGAGACATTTCTAACAGCAAACAACCCCAGTTCCTCTTTCACCCTTGACATTTCTACATTTCTACATTTGATACTTTTTTTGCTTTTTTCTTTTTTTTTCCACAGACTAAACATTCACATGTCACATCCTGTTCGAGTAGTTGTTTTAATGGATGTGCTGCCAACAAAGACACTTGGGTTTAGGTGGCTGATCCTTTGTGATTGTGATGGCCTTTAATGAAAGGCTTTGTCTTCATGAGGACAAAATGTTCTTTATCCAGCTTCAACTTTTGAAAGAAACACCACAAATGTATTTGAATTGGATGTGAAATGTTGTGTAAATTCTGTAATACCAAGGTGGAAAATCTGTCCTTTCCTTATTAACAAGCTGTATATCAAAACAGGGAGGCTTAATGTGTATACACAATTAATTAATCAGAGTTTTAGATCCTCAGCAAGGGGAGTACTTAAAAGCAGAAGAAATGTGTAAAAAAAATTTAGATATGAAACTAAAGAAATACTTGCCTGTGTTTGATTGTTGGTTTTGTGGTTTTTGTTTTTTTTTTTTTTAATTAGATTTAGCTTTTCTTTTCAATTCCACTTCTCAGAAATGGCTTGCATTTTGAGGCTGTGCATCCTGACAGGAACAAGCAGGGACATGGGAGTCCTGAATGACTCTTCATAAAGGCAGAGATTCATAGCTGTCCTTCAAAATTATTTCTGTTCGTGATGTGGCTGCTACAACCCATGTTTGAGGCTGAGGAGGCCACAGCTTACTGGTGCAGTCAGAGGAAGTGGCAAAAACCTCCATCAGTGTTCAGGATGCAACATGGTTTGGGTGGCTTGGAAAATGAAAGTCTTGTTGCTGGTTACAGGATTCAAGGAGAAAGCAGTTATGTGTTGCTGATTGCCTTCTGGGAGAACTACCAGGTGACTGACAGCTTTTCAGATGCTCTTTCATCGTGCTTGTGAACTGCACATGGGGCTGCACTGGAGGCTGTTGCATTACAGATCATGATTTCAGCAAAGCTTTTCAGAAAAAAAAAAAAAATGAAAGTAAATGGTGTTATTTTCAGCCTGAACAGCGAGCAAGTTCTCAGTATCTAAATGAGAGCCCTTGAAGTAAGCGCCAGGTGCTGCAGGAAGTGGTGAAGGTGACTCAGTAAATGTCACACTTCCCTCCAAGTCAGTTCTGAAGTGGTGTCCAGAAATAACATTTAATGGGCATCTGGCTGTTGGAGATGGCCCTGCCTTGCCATGGAACTCCAAACTACCTGGCACCTTCATGATTTTACACCTCTTTTTTTGTCACAAATGTTTGCCTTTATCTTCCTGTCTTTATTCTTCCCTATAAAGACAAAGATATGACAAGTCCTGTAGGTATCTCCAAGCCAGGAGAGTTGTCCTTGGCCACACTGTGAGCTGCCCTGGCTGGTGGATGGGGGACAACACTCCTGGAGGCTCGCTGCAGTCGCTGTGCCGAAGGGGAGCTCTCAGGAGCTGCAGAGTGGTGGCACACAGCAAGCTGCACCTCATGCTGGCAGTGAAACCACGCTGGAGCCCCTTGCCTTAGCATGAACTCTCACCTCCTGCTTTCACAATGATGAGATTTCATATCCTTTCTGGAGCTGCCTGGGCTGCAGGCCAGCCCACCCAACTGCCTTTTCCCGGAGGAGGCTGGGCTGTGCTGGATGCCCCTGCCCCACCACCTCCACCCCCATGGCCAGGCCTTCACTGAGATGTGCATGGAGGAGCACCTTCCTCCTCTCTCACCACTGCCTGCAGGAGCACAGTGAGGGCTGGGGATGGAAATGGGCATAACATGGGATGGCCAGAAAACCCTTGTCCTGTCCCACTGGATCCCAGTGTACACAGGCAGGGGCTGTAACTGCATCCATCCTCCTCTGCAGCACTGTTTTCCTAAACATATCTCCTCTCCTTCCCCTTCTCAGCCAGTGTCCTCTGTGCTTGTCCCTTGTGTCAGGTTGTCTGGATCCACCTTGGTTGCTCATACAAGTCACTTAGCATCTGGTGAGCAGTAACACTGGGGCTCTTCCATTTCTGTGCCCAGGGCAGATGGATGAGCTGGAAGTGCCTGCATTACTGGCTCAGTTCAGGTTGGGGATGCCCTTTGGACAAACATCCTTGTTGCTCCCACACAACTTTCCACCTTGTGAGGTGACCTTACAATACATAGGTTGGGTTTCTGGTGGGAGAAACTAAACTGGAAAGTGCTCTCTGGGAGCTCCCTGTCTGCTTCCCAGCTGAGTTCATAGAGCCAGACTGAAGCTAGTCTGATGCAACCCCTTCTAAAATGTGCACTACGTGGATGTAATACCCTTAATCCTGAGTGCCTTGCCCTACAGATATGCTATGCTCCGACTGGACTGCATGACTTGGTGTCATAGTCACAGCCCTTGGGACTGCTGCTGGGGTAAGGGAGCAAACCTGAGCTGTCTTGGTAGTGGCCAAAGCCCAGCCTTCTGGGATGTTATGCCCTGAAATTGGTACCAAGAAACTTTGACACAGCAATGTGTGAACCATAGCCGTTCAGCAGCGTTGGCAGAAACCCACTGTGCCTTGGAAGGCCCAGGGGCACAACAGTGAGAGGCACTACAGAAGCATGTGGGTGGCAGCACCCCTCAGCCATGTCCCCATGACCTGCCTGTGCTCCCCAGACTGAATGCAGAGATGCAGGAGGGTAGACAAAAGGTGCAAAGGCCACAGGACAGATTTTTGTTTCTGAACACTCAAATGTCACAGGTATTGACAGGGGGTATTTGTCTGGAAGTCATTTTAGTCCCATAGGTACAGAAAATAGGGCCTGTTTGCTTCTCACATGTACTGATGGGACTGTGTGTGTCCCCATTATGCATCGTGTTTCCTGGCACAAAAAGCAAGTTTTCAGAGCTTCTGTTGTTCTGCTTCAAAAATTCCTTTTTTTTTTTTGACTTAGATGAAGGAACCCTTTGGAGAATGATGTCACCTGCACCTCAAATACTCAGAAGTTTTTGATCATGAGTTTCAGATGGCTTCAGGGTCAGGCTTGTGGATTTACAAAGCGCATACACACACTCTTCAAAACTTGTAAAATATGGAAACGATTTGTGTATGGTTAAGAGAGGTGCTCACAGGCTTGAAGCTTTGGGATTTTTTGCTGTGTCTTTAAAATTTCTCAGTCTCAGGGGCTTTTTACTGTTTTTTTCAAGCAGACACAAATGCCTTATGTGAAGCACAAGGCTTGGCCCTTTGAGTGCGGGGCTAAGTAGTTCTGAGAAGTGATCAACTCTAAAAGCAGCTTCTTGTGAGGACCCTTCTCAGTTTTCCCTGACAAGGAGCCAGCGCAGAGCACCCTGCCTCCTGTTTCTGAGAGTCCATCTGAGATCGTGGCCTTACGATTTCCAGACTGTAAGAACAGGGTGGCACTCATGCCCTTTCCAAGCAGTGATGGCAGCCGTAGTCATGGGAAGACAACAGCTGAGTTGGCAGGCCCAGCAGGGCCCTGAGGGGCAGGCTGTGCCTCTCTGACCTTTACAGTGGGCTCAGCTCCCCCTCTGATGTGGCTGCCAGGGGGGCAGAGCCAAAACATCCAGGCAGATTTCCCTGAAAAGGTCAAAGCAGTGCAGCTCGCTGGTGCTGGCAGGGGAATGGCGGAAGGGGATTTCAGCCTCATTTGTGGACAACAGCTGTGGGCTGGGAGCTCACCCTGAACACTGGTGCTGGCTGCTGCCTACCCCAATGCAGGCATTTTTGGGTCGGGATGGGCACCCCAGCGTTCCACACAGGTTGCTGGGGGCCCGGCAGCTGCAGTTCCCTGCTGGGGCAGGCAGCGGTGCAGCAGGGCAGCATTTTTTCATGGGGGAGCACAAACAGTGCCTCAGAAGGCAGGCACGGAGTGGGAACAGGGCAGGGCATGTGCCGGGGCCCAGGCTGGCATGCTAGCAAGAGCTGATTGTGCTGGTGCTCAGCAGGACACCTGGGATGTGCTGGGGAGTCGTGTGGGACCACTTGTCCTTGCGCTGGCTCAGGGCTGACATCAATCCCCCCAAACCCCAGGGAATACGTGGATGCGTCGGCCCCCACTGGGTGGCTGTGAACTATCCCCAAATATTTTTGCTGGACATGAACAAAGCTGTGGGTGATATGGCTGGGCCTGCTGCCCTCCTTACAAGTATGATGCTACCTAGCAGGACTTTGCACAGTTTCTCGAAGGGAAGGATTTGGCAAGACAGAAAAGGGGAAATGCAAATTTTTTTCCTTGAGTTTTGTTTTTTTCTTTCTTTCCTAGGGAAGCCACAGCCTTACGAAGTCACCATTCATTTTAGCAGCCAGCACAGCTGCACACAGCAGATTTGGTGACCGGACGCTGCGGTCTGGTTGTGCGTGTAGTTGATGCAAAGCTTGGAAAATAATAAACACAAGCTTCCCCGAGCAGGGCACGTCCGTTATTGCATGCACACTGTAATTCAGGAACTAGCAGATGTCTGAGCTTCATGCCCAGCCTGCCAGAGACACAAGAAGGGAACTGGTTCAGGGTCTGTGCACAGCTGCCCTGGTCAGATGACTCTGTCAGCTGAACCTGCCTCCAAATCAGGCCTGATTTATCATAGCAGGAACTCTGACCTTTGTCAGGTCACAAAAATACCATTTTGGAAAGATTTCTGAAGGCTTTGTAAAGAAGGAGGGTGATGGTGATAATAATTTGGGGATGTCCCTGTAAAGGATTCCTTGCCTGCCAGCTGAGATGTGCAGCCCTCTTTCTTTGCAAGCTTTTCAGCAGGACTAGTGAGAAGCAATCACATAAGATATTTTCCAGAGGCCTATCTCATGGGATGGTTAATATTTTTGCTTGCATTTGTCAGGGGGTGATGGGGCATTGCTCTGTCTGGTGTTCTTGTTTCCACCTTCAGGCAAGTGCACCTTCAGGTCCACCTTCAGCCTTGCCTGCAGTGTGAGTGGCTCAGACCCATGACCAGCCCACGGCTGTTTGGTGGCCAGAGTGACACGAGTTGACAGCTGCCATCGATCCTCTGCTACAAAGCCAGTGTACATTGACAACCTCAGTCCATGCTGAGCAAGCTGGGCTATGTTTCTCACCATCAGGGGCACCTTGCTTGGAACTTAAAACCTGGGATCAAGCTCTGCTTTCACATGGCAGGGCGGCCAAAGGCTGTCCGAAGATAGCTGTGCAGATCAACGTGGCCTGGACTTGACCACATCTCCAAAAATAGCGGAAAAGGAGAACTAGAGCAGCCTGTGGATTTCCTTTCAACCTCATCTGCCATGGCTGGGCACACATCTCTGTTGTGGCCACAGCTGAGTTGTTAAAATGCTCAGTCAGAGAGCCTGAGGCTGTGTAGGTAGGGCTCTGGGGTGCTGTTCCTACTCTTCAGTGAGACCTTGGAAGAAAGCAGGCTGCCATCTGGGCTGCACCTGTTGGGTGTGAAAATGGAAGAGTGTTTTCTTTTAAATGAAAAGTGCTGCTTAGTCAAGTTACATATTCATCAAAGTTCCTTTTCTTTCAAAGTCCAGAGGGTAATTGTCTTTGCCTAGTGTGTAAAGCAACGGGGACTTTCCATTTGCAGGAAGAAGGGAACAGAGGTTGGTGGCTAAAACTCAGGAGTGGCAACCTGGAGATATGAGCTCCATTAACCCATAGGCACTGCCACGCTGAGTTGTAATTATGGATAGCTATTAATTCCTTCCATTTTTTTTTCTCCAAAATTCCCTAATGAAAGTTGCAAATAAATCCTGTTGTCAAAGGGACCTCAGCAGGCAACTCGCAGAAAAGCCAAATGGCTGATACTTACTTGTAAAAATCTCTGACTTGTTCTCCAAAAGCAGGCATACAAAGATGTGGGGTGTTTGCAGCAAAGCCCAGTCTATAGCTGTGGCCCTGAGGGAATTGTAGCTACTCCTGCCAAAAATGACTTGGTTCAAGACCTTTTCCTCAACCTTCACACCATGTAAAATTTCATACCTTAATGACAAGCAGCAAAAATGGCTCTTCAGAGCAGCAGGCAGAATGCCATCAATTTGCATGGGTGACCATCATGAAATCAGGAGATCAGGATATGGAAGGACAAGAAGAATGTGCCAGTTGGTGATCGCATAATTTGTTTGCAGTGATTCGTGGTGTTCCATTTTCACACATCCCCCTCTGCCTCCTGCACTAGGATGCCCTGTCTGTGTCTGCAGTGTTCTGTGGAAAAGACCGTGTCTTTCGGCTTTCATGGACAGTACTCTGCTGCTCTCGCTCTGGTGATCCTGCCACTTGACAATGCCTGCAGTATCATTTCATTAATACATTGGATTTTAACGCTTCAGTGTTATTTACTTAAGTCCCGTGGCCACATTTAGGAAAAAATTGCTCCTTTCACCAAGAGGAGCCAAATGGAACGGGTGTTTCATGAAAGGAACAAAAGTTTGGGAACAGGGGAAAAGTCAAATGAGTGCAAACACTGATCAAAGCTGTTCTCTTGCTCAAAACGAATACTAAGAAAACTTGCTCAGTAGGTCATGATGAGCTCATTCAGTCCACTCAATTACTGGAAAAATCTTCCACTTTGAGCAGTATGCATGTGTCTGTGTTGAGTCAGAATCTGGCACAGCAGCTTCAGTACACATTTTTGTTATAAAAAAAGTCCCCTTTGTCTTTTGCAACCCTAAAAAATTCTAGCCCGGACACTTTCTGTGTTTCACTTTTTTGACACAGTAAATGCGGGCACTGTAGTGTTGCGTTTCACCTGGAAGGTGATGTCTACAAGCCTAGGGTCCATTTTTCCTACCTGCAGCATCTCAGTGTGGTCCATCCTTTTATTTGCTGTCCAACCACCTTATATTCCATATGAAAATAGCAACGCATGAAAAGGCTGCAAGTGCACCATGGTACACAGAAATCACATTTGCTGAAAGCATAGTGGAATTTTTCTGCTGAACTTATTGGCATATTTTCAATGCAAAGCTGGCAGCTATTGTATAATGCCTCCAGCCTACAGTACAGGGGCCTCAGAGAAAATGATGTGTTCAGTGAGACTGAGAAAACACAGTTGCAAGCACCACAGAGCTCTGCTGGGATGGGCACAACAGTTGTGGGGAGGGGTGACGGTCAAATGTGCTATTTCAAGCAAAATCTGAGATGAGGATGTGTTCTTAGCCACAGGAAGAGCGTTGTCTTAGTCAGAACAGTTAATCATGCAACACGAAGAGAAATACGTACTGCAAGTCCTCATGATTTCTGTTTCCAACAGCTTTTTTCCTCCTCTGAAATGACTTGCAGATATTTTGGTGCTGCTCATTTGCAATATAGTAGCATCTGCGCACTGGCTTTGTTGATGGAAAGCTGGAGGTTCTCCGGGTGTATGAGCCGTGCTTCTGTCACAGCGTTAGCCTCCATGTGTCCCTTTTCAGAAGGCAGGCAGACAGAGGGAAAGAGAAGGGAAAAAAATGTCCTGCTGACGTCAGGGAAGACCACACTGGGCTGGATAATGTTACTGTGTACCTCAACCACCCACTCCCTTTAATTTACTAGAAACTAAGCAAGCTGTTTTGAAACCCATCCCTTCCAGCGTTTTTGCACTGTTCTCCCTCGACCAAAGGCTATTAATTGTCAGGAGGTTGAAAGCTACCTGATTCCTTGTTCAAAGCACTGAGACAGAGGGGATTTCCATGAGTAATAATTTCAGTCTGTGCCTGTGCAGTGCACCGTAGGCTAGAGTAAATTGATCCAGCTGCTTGCAAGACTAGATGGAAAAGTGCCCGGGGGGGCTGGGAGCACATCACCAGATGGAGCTGGATGCTGTTGTCATCACATGGGTCTCCCCAGCTGCTGGGCATGCTCGGGCTTGACTTCCACCATGAGCAGGGAGGCTCAGCCTTCCTGTCTGCGCTGACTTGCAGTGCGAGGCGAATTCGCCAGCACATGTTGCAACGTCTTCTCTTGTAATAAAAAGGATAATTTTAGATTAGCCAGAACTGCCTTTTATTCCCCCTCTCTCTTTCCCTTCCTGCTCAATGTCCTCACCACGCTGACCCCAGTATTTTGTGTGTGCATTTTGCTCAGCAGCAATCCTCTCTGTGACAGAGACCATAAAAGCTTCCAAGAGGCCAACTACTTCTACAAATAATAAAAACTGGCAGGATTAACCTGTAACCTGAGGCAACAAAAATACAGATTCCACTAGCCAGATGGCAGAGTTCAAAGATCCACTCACTTCCTGGCAGAGGTTGCACAAGTTATTTTTTATCCTTGTTAAAAAGAAATAAAAAGTGAAAACATAGCAATAAAATGTGTGCTGCTTGCTTCTCTGGTTTTAATTACATTTGTTTTATACCTTTATGTTTTGTTATTAGACATGTTAGGAAATACATTCTTGCTCCCTTCTGGAGCTGTTTAAATCCTGCTTGGATTTTTTTTTTTTTTTGTTATTTTCCCTGGGTGTTTGTATGCTCAGTTCAATTTAGTCTATTGGAAGAGGAAAACTACATAGGAGGAACTAATTAACATAGCAGGAATGCTATTCACTTACTTTTTTAAATGAGCAATTTAATTAGAGTGGCAGGGAAACGAGAAGTTGGCACCCTGGGTTTGATGGTTGCATCCTTGCTGGAAAGCCCAGGGCTGGGAGTGTGACAGCGGCTGCTCGGTGCAATCTGGGCAAGAGCCAAGTGTGCTCAGAGGGTCTGGGGGCTGCCTGAGCCATTGATCGAGGTTGTCAGAGCAAGGGCTGAAGCCCTGTGGAGGGACAGGAACTCTGGGGAAAGGCGTTCCCCAAGTGCCAGCGCTGCATGCTGAGGATAGGCACTGGGGAGCAGAGGCTTTCCCTCCCCAGTGCACAGCAGCTTGCTCGGCAGAAGAAAGTGATTTTACAGAAGGGGGGCGTGGGAGCAGTAAAGTGGGGTGTGGTTTATCCACGGAGCTAGTGCCCTGATGTCCCACCCATGCCCCATGCCCCCCACTCCTGTGGCAGGGCCGGCCAGCCCACACTTCTCACAAACAACAAACCCACTCTGCATTCCCACGAGTCCCTGCGGACAAAACCAACACATGCCGACAGTGTTGCAGCAAGGGCGCCTTACCGCACCCCTGCCGAATTGGCGGTAGTGAATTTACTGGGGGGAGAGGTTCAGGATAGGTTAATTTGAGAACAGCTCTTGGTTCTTCTTGCCTCCAAGATGGGTCATACGACTTTCTTCACCAGCCAAGTGTTAGCTGTGAGAAGAAAGGATGTGAAGTGTGAGGTCGAGATAAGCGCCTTTGTGCCTGGCTGTGGTGTGGCTGTCATCAAGTGTACACAGAGGTAAACGGCTCGGCCAGCAGATTGCAGAAGTGGGAGTGGAAGAATAAAGTTCGTGGATTGTTTTTGTGATGGTTTGTCCTCCCTCACGGGCTGGGCCATTAATGAACACAGGGTTTGAGGTACTGGCAGGGTTTTGGAGCAGGCTGCAGGTACCCTTCAGGAGAGCAGCACTGGGAGTTCCAGGCAGGGAGTTTATGATTAATTTTGCAGGCATTTATTGTGCAATGGGAGATGGCCACCAGCCAGCTCAGAAGTTAAGCCAAAAGATGACTGTCAAATGAAACTGTTACGTTTGGCAGATCTTTCCAAAGCTGCTGTGCAAAACAGGCGTAGTGAAGCTGATTTCTGGATTTTCCAGACCCTCTGGATGGCATATTCTTGCATGGCAGTCCTTTTCGTTTTCCCGTTTTGACAGAAGAATTGAATTTGACTTGCAGGCTGTGTGGATTTTAGATCAGGATTTGTTGTACAGGCAGCCCTCTCCATGCCTTAACATTTACCTGCAAAGTCTCCTTCTGGTAATTCCTCCTTTAATGAACTTACAAGGAACCAGCTCTACTTGGCTTTCTGAAAACAAAACCATGTTTTCTTTGAAAAGCCTTTTCAGCCCAGATGAAGGGGGGGAGGAGATGAAAAAGCTGGTGGTGCGAAACGAGCTCTGCCCGTGCAAGCAGATTGCGATAGAAATTTCCCCCTTGTGTGGCTTACCCTGAGCTAAGGTCAGTCAGTTAACTCTGTTTGGACACCGTCTGGCATGAATACTTCAACGATAAAGCTTAATGTGTAACCCAGGGCTTTTTTTTCTTCTGTGTCAGCAGTTGGCAGGAAGATACTGTAAATAAGGCTCCCTATGAGTAAATAGATATGTGTGGAGAGGGGAGGGGAGCACCGCAGTAAGCAGTTTTGAAATTCATGCCAGCGTTGCTCCAAGTGATAAGGTTATTTGAGTAACCTGCAAACCATACGGATGCACAGGTTTCAAAAACAGGAAAGCATCTTGTTTAAAAAAACTTCTGAGGCAACCTGAAGGCTTAGAAAAGAAACCGGCTGTGCAACGAAGTGCCTCGTTGGTACTTCCTTGTTGGTATGGGGGATTGAGGTGGTGCAAGGCCTCACCAGGGGGGTTTTTGGAGGGATGAGAAATCTCAAAGTTTCCCTATTCATTTCCTCTTCAGGCGAGTTGGGAGGGTTTTTTCCTCACTCTCCTTTTCAGTAATGTAATAAGAAATAAGTAAGTAATTCAAGTGAGCTGACATCCTCAGATGATGCACTGAGCTCACCTTATCCTCTCTGCTGGTGGACATGGCCCTGCTGTGGACTGTGCCAGGCTGGCTGGTGCTCCTGGCTCCTGACAGGTCTGACAGGAGCCAAACTCTTGCCTCCTGACACTGTCAACCCAGCACCTGAACAAGGGGGTCTTTGGAAGGGCAGGGCACAACACCTTTCTGAGGGGTTTAAATGTGGATGTGCAGAATTTGCTGATGCTTTTGGAAAGTCTGATGGCTAAGGTTCTCCATAAATAAATCAAAGCCACGTACTTTCTGTTTGACCTTTGCTTTTGGATTAAGGAAATCAGCCCACAAGATGTGAAGGTTAGTTTCTGCAGGAGAGAGAAATGCATTTGCCTGGGCACACGTGGCTGTGGGTGCTCACGTGCCTCATTGAGCACCGTGTGACCCTTGCTTGCCCTGGCACCTTGCTGCTCGGGGGTTTACAGAGCTGGTACCTCGAAAACACAAGCCTTCCTCAGCTGAAATGACATAGCTGACACAGTTCCAGCATACTCTTGTTATTATTTCTTGAACAGGACTCAAAGCCCAAAGTTGGGACACGGGCCTTTTCTTTTCCAGCATGTGTAGTTTCCAGCGGAGGTCATGCTCCTTTCTGTTGGATTTGGGTACATCCATTCTTCGAGCCTCCCGGGTCAGAAAGAGACCAGACTGGGTCTCTTCCCAAAGGGATGTCTATTCTTCTGCTGGAAGGAGAAGAGATATTTCACTACCAGCCCGGCTTTTCTTCCCTACCTGCTTTATCTTCCAGGGTGCCCACCTCAGCTGTTTCCCTCAGCAGTGGCAGCGGGAGTGCCAGCCACAGCAGTTACAGCAGAGATGGCTTTGGCCCTTCAGGTCCTGTATTTTGATTGCTCCTCCACTGAAATGTCAATGGCTTCTCAGTCACTTACAGCAAAGAAAATGTTTGAACAACCCAAGGAAATTAATTTAACTAGACTTGGAGAAAACATCTTTGGCTAGAAATTCAGGCTCCAGCCAACACAGCAGACCTCTGCCAATTCAACTTTTGCCTTAGTCCTAGAAGCAAGCAATGAAAAGGGAGGGAAAAAAAAAAGAAAGAAAAAATTCCCCTTCATTGCCCCTTAGATTTAATTGTGTTTTTTTGTAAGCCTCATAAATCCTGCCCAAATCACGTCATCAAGCCACAGGGAAACTGAAACCTTGCCCAAGGCAGGAGCCAGCAGGGCTGTTCAAGCCAGAAGGGTTACATTCAGGGACAAGTTCAATGCACTACAGTCTTGTTTTGAATGGGAATGTGCTTGTCTGTGTGTGTATGAGAAAGGCACCTGGGTGCAAGAGATTGTCCTGCCTTTTTCCTCTTTGCATGTTAGAAAAGATACAAAAGGAAGAGTGGCATGAGTGGAGGCAAAGCAGACATCCTTGAGGCCACCTCCTAGCCTTTCAAGTGTTTTTCCTCTTGTGTTGCAGTGAGGGGGAGCAGGAAGGGAGGGACAGGGACTCACACCAAACTGGCCTGTCCAAGCACTTTATTTTTTCCTTTGGGCATCAGACAGACAGAGGCAGGAGGATTAAAAACCCCACATGTCTCAGCTGAACTACTGAAGGTTTTCTTACCCTTCTCTCTTGTGGCCCTCTCATGTAATTCTTTTGCATGTAACTCCCATCCAGGAAAAGAAAAGCAAGTTTGGAAGCTCAACCTCCATGGTGCCTTTGGTGCCTTCCCTAGGTCCCATGTTAGGGCTGGGTGATGCCCAGCTGAGAGATCAGCAGCACCTCCCTGGGGGAAAAGCAGGTCCTCCCCACGGGGCCAGCCAAAACATCACTGCTGGTATTTCATGTCGGGGGATGTGCACAGTAGGTCCTGCAAGGTTTCAGCAAGTGCATTGTTTGGATTTCCACTGAAGCAGGGCTTGGCCCAAAGCAGTGGCTAGCACTGTGCAGGGGCACAGTTGGTTGCCTGTTTCACAGAGGCGCCACGTTGTGCCCCGCTGTGCTCCTCCTTTGCCTGGGTGGCAAGCAGACTTCATCTCTCTGGAAGGGAAACAGCCAGCAGCAGCAGGCTCTGATGGGGGCTGAGCTCTCGCCAGCAGTGTTTAGTCACCCCTCTACAGAACTGCAGCAGAAGCTGAAAATGTTTGCTTATTTTAATTTGGCTTTTTTCCCCATCTGCTGCAGGAAAATACATTTAAAAGCCCAAGGGCATAAGGCTCCCTCCTGTCAAGCACCAAGCCGAGCCCCCTCCGCTCCACAAAGTCTCAGCAACCTGACCTTTGCCTTTGGTCGGGCT
This sequence comes from Polioptila caerulea, assembly GCA_013397295.1. Lineage (NCBI taxonomy): Eukaryota > Metazoa > Chordata > Aves > Passeriformes > Certhiidae > Polioptila > Polioptila caerulea. The sequence goes on along the minus strand of VYXF01006331.1, from coordinate 125,389 downwards.
TTTTTCAGACTCATCATTATTTTGGCTGCATTTATGCTGTGGAGGAATGCAGGTGTTTCCTCTGTTCCCACCAGCATGCCCATACTCTGGTTTCTGAAGGGTTGGGGAGGTTGCTCGTGCGTGTCCTGTCACGTTCCAGAAGGCATTTGAGGAAAATGTGGATGCAGCTCAGGCATATGACCAGGGAAACAACACATTTGCATGCACTTGCATGTAAGTGTAATTTAGGCAGGCAACGTGCCGAGCTTGCTTGAAAAACTGGCCCATGTTTTTCCATTTGTGGGTTGTTTTTTTTTTAAGTTAAGGAAAGGCAAACAACTTGTTCCTCTGTTTGATCTGTAATAACCCGAGCTGGTTCCCTTGGAAAGCTTATTTATTCTCCTTGGCTGCAGAAGTGGATGCCGAATTTTGAGCATCCTGAGCAGAGATGGTGTGCTTATGGGGTTCTTTGTTGCTGAAGCTTTTGTTGGACGATTATGAGACTCATTTATATAGCTGTTTATGTATTAAAATTGTTGGGTTGCCTGGAGCTACGGATAAGCGCTCCTTGTTTGACATATCTCTAAATAAATATGGAGGCACATTATTAATGGATACAGCTTTAAAAGCAAACACCCAGAGATGCACTTACAATAAGGGGAGGGAAAACCAAGGTTACATCATGTTGCTAGAAGCCAGTTGCTTTGTTTTCTAAAATGTTTCTCTGTAGGACACAGATGATTTTTTGACTCATTCAGTGTTGGAGCATCCAAAAAGTCTCACAGTTGTTCCAAAATTCTTTCAGCAGCATCCCACATGGCATTGATAGACGGTTACAGTGTTTTACTGTCCAGTATATCCTTTTTCCCCAATGGACTCATGCTTTCGTATTTCTGGAGAACTGTGCCCCTGCTGAGGGAGGAATCAGCATTTTAGGGCTTTTCAAACTACATAATTTTGCAGTCTGAAGAAGAGCAGATGGCCTGGGGCTTTTATATGTGTGTGAGCGCAAGTGTACTGATGGGTGAACACCCTGGGTCACCAGGGGAAAGTGGCAGCCTATTGCTCCTGCTGTCATGCTGCTGATCCTGTAGGTGCTGAGCTATAGCTGGCACAAGAAAACATCTCCTAAGTGCAGAGCTGGTTCCCTGACAGGCAGTTATGAACTCACTTGTGCACTCTCTGCCACCCCTGCTGCACCCCTTCTCTAGAGAGCAATGTTCCCGTCGCTGTATTGCTTTCTCCTCCTCCTCCTCCCCAGCTCTCTCAGACTTAGAGCCAGAAGCTCCCACCTGGCTCTTGCCCATGGCCCTGCTGTTTGCTCCTCAGCCCTACCAGGAACTGGTTGTTGTTCGTTTTGGATCTGAAGGGCACGGATTTGAGCAGGGCTGTGACTGAGGACAGGTTGTCCTGCCTCTGAACAGGGAGCTGAACCTGGAGTTCAGAACTGCAGGTCAAGTTGAGAGCTGGCATCCCTCAGTTCTCACTGCAGAAAGATTGATGCTTTTGCTGCCATTTGTGCCCTGGGCCAACCACCTGCAGTTTTGGACAGAGGATTCACACCAGCCACCTATTCCAGGGGCCAGCCAGCTCTCTGCTCAGACCTCCATGCTCAGCAAAACCCATGTGCTGACATTTGGGACACTGGACTGAGAAATGCCTGCCGATCTTCCTTGGGGAGCTGCAATGCTCCCAGGGCTGCAGGTGTATCCTGCTTTGGCAAGCTGGATGGCTACATCCCTGCACACACTTCAGTGTTGCTGTTCTGCCAGCAAAAGCCTGCAGCACAAACCTGCCTGTAGGCTGTAGTTTTTGTGGGCACAGGCCAGATTTCCGTGGCATGTCTGCTGTGCTCTGGGGGCAGGCTGGGACCCTGCACCCTCCCACGGAACAAAGAGCCAGAGCACAGCTGGGTGCAGCAGTGCTAAAGCTGGCCCAAGGGGGCTGTATAACTTGATGAGCCCCTTCCTGCTCTTCACTAGCTTTGGGATCAGTTGTTTCTGCTCACCCAATTAAAAAGTAAATACACTGTGCTTGGAAAACCGCTGAAGGAGCAGCTTGGCCGTGTGAAGCAGCAAGACTCCTAGGTGTGGACATGCAGGAGGCATGCTGGCTATTTAATCCCTCAGAGGGGATAGTGAGGCTCCTGGCAGCTACTCTGGCTCCCTCCTGGGACACACAGTTCCCCAGGCTGAAGGCTGCTGGCTCTCTGGAGGGTGAAAGCAGGGCAGACCTTGTTATTGCCTGCTTAACTGGCCCCTTCAAGTGGCTCACCTCTTTCCTATATGGTTGTTTGGACTGCAGTCTCATCTGTGGGTGGGTGAATTGTTCTCTTCCTCACCTGGCACTACTCCTGTGAGCTGGGAGAGAGTTGGCTGGTGTTCTCCTGTTTGTTTGCTCTAGGGAAGCGGTGTGCATTCACCTTCCATGGGGAGGCTGCAGGCTCAGCAGTCAGCATGCCTTTTTTAGAGCCAGGTGTTTGCAAGGGCTCCTCAGTCTGCTGCTGGCTTCTGGACACATGCCCCTTGGCATCACTGCCACAAGCAGGAGTGGCGTCCCAGGCCGACCCTTTGCTCCATGAATAGCCTCCCTGAGAGGCTCAGCCTTTGGGCTGGGTGGCTGCAGGAGAGCCACAGACCCAGCCAGGCACAAGGACCCCTCTGCAAGCAGCCCTGGCAGTGGTGTCTCTGCGGTGCTGCCTGAAAGTCACCACCCTCGAAGCACTAATGTGGGGTCCAAGCAGTGGCTTCTCCCTGTGGGACCAAGGGTCCCATGGGCTGGGGATCATGCACATGGAATGCAGGGCTCAATAGAAGGGAAAGCAGGGAAGAGTGAAAGATCTCAGAAGGTTCATCAAACAGTGCAGTTCAGTTATGGTGTCACCATCGTCCCAAACTTCTACCCCGTTGCACTTGCCCGTGTTGTTGGGACATGGCAGGCTGGCAAAGGAGGACTGGCCTGGGAACTCATGGGCTGAATGGGAGATGTTTGTGTACCCAGCTGCTCAGCTACTGCTCAGATTCCGAGAAGCTGTGAGCCTGGCAGGAGGGCATGACACCTTCAGCAGCACTCTGCTGTCAGAACAGGAGCACCCAAGGCACTTCCAACCTCTAACCCGTGTCCTGGCCAGGCTCCAAGGACTTTTGCAATCCCCCACCTCCCCTAACAGCTAGAATTTGGTTCTCCTTAATTACTCCTGCCCTCTTCTGTGAACAGCCCTCTGTCAACCCGTGGGACAGCTCTCCTGAGGAATGTGAACAGAGCCCGCTTTCAATCGTGTGCTGTTAAACATTAGCTGCATCCCTCTCGGCAGGCAGCCACTTTCCACCTTCTGTGCTGTGCTCTTTGCCACGCATGCCGGCATGCCTGCGGTACAAGGCACTCGCTCCTCATCTCCCTCAAATGGGCAAGCAAAATTGCATGACATCGGGGTGAATGTATTGAACTTCTGGTTAACTTACAGGCTTTCACTTCTCAGCAGAGCTCTGGGATGTGATGAAGGAGACAGAAGTGTTGAAAAATACGGAGAGAGAATAAAAGGGCAGGTGGGGGTGATCAAATTCCAGCCAAAAAAATCTCCAAAGCAGCAAACCAGAGATGGATACAGAATTGCCAGTGAGTCAGGGGGAAGGAATGGCAGCATTGTCTCATGTTCAAGCAGAGAATCTGTAATGGAAGAAGATGAAGTGCCAGGGAACTAATATCCCTCTGCAGCAATTGTTTGATCCCTCCCTTCCCCTCCAAAAAAGCAAGTTGCTGCTGGCTAGCTAACAAGTTAAAAAATCCAGTCCAAAACCTAATCTAGTCTCTTGTGCCAAGAGGCGCATCTGTCAGTGTGTCAGTGTTGATCCTCCTTCAGTACATGCCACATGCTCATGTCTTTACACAGGATGGGCTGGAAGGACCATTAACCAGATTAGAAATTCTAAGGCACAATTAAAAACCATGCTGCTGCTTCGCTTTCATCTTCTCTCCTCTAGCTTCCAGGCTTGTTTTTTCCCTGGGCTGACACAGTCCCAAGTTGTTTGGTGGTGGTAGGGTAGCATTACACAACCCGGGCCGGTTTCTGAAGTGTGTAACATTGTGCATTACCTTGGCAGCAACACGAGGCTCTCCAAAAAAAGGAGTAACCCGACCAATTGGCAAGACAATAGCTCCATTTACAGCCTGAGGAGGGGAAGATTTGGGCATTGAAGCTGTGCAACCAAGGACCAAAATGTGCAGTTTGCTCTCCAGAGCTGCCCAAGAAACATGTGTATGAGGAAAGGAAACGTCAGGTATATTTGTTCAAAATGCAGCTGTACATCTGCAGACCTGTGGCAGCTGGAGGTGCATGGGAAGGAGGGAGACTGGAAGGTTACTGGCTCTCAGTGGTGCTCAGTGAGGCAGGACTCATGCCATTGAAGCCTAGAAGAGGGGCCCTGTGCCAGCTGCATGTCCCCCATTCCCACGCAGACCATTTCTCCAGGGAAAGCAGTGATGCTGCAGATAACACCATGGTATGCCCTGTTGCAAGAGTGGTCCTGCTTTTATTCCTCCTGCTCTCCCTTCGCAGCCTGGCAGAGACGTGGATTTTCCTTATCCTTCCTGGCGCAAGGGATGCTCGGGCAGTCCCTGCCCTGCGGCTCCGAGGCAGGGAATGGCTCTCGACGCCTGGTTGGTGCCTGTGCCCCAAGGGCAAAGAGAGCCCGGGAGGAGCAGCACCATTTGGAGCATTCCTGACTTCCTAGGCAACATCTGATAACACAGGGTGGATTGCAGCCGCTTTTCCGATACAGGGAATTGCTCCTTAATTGCTACTGCATTGTATAAATGCAGTGGGAATTTTACAGAGCATATAGCATATTCGAAAATGACTCTTTTTTTTATTCCTTGGCTGTTTTCCTCATTCAGAACCACATTTATTACTATTATTAATGGCCTCATTGGTCCTTGTTCTGAGTCTTTATAGTTACCGTCATTATACAATTTTTAAGGTACAGATTGGTCCTGGCCTACCTGCATTAAAAATGGTAGAGTTAAGAAATTCGATTTTTTCACAGGTTTGGGCATCAGGATATTTTTGCATTCTGTCCTGTGCTTATTGTGATGAAAAGCTCTCGTCACCACTGCCTACAGAATATATCAGGAATATACTTCCCCTCCACAGAAAATTAGAGACATTATAATTGTCCCATTGGGATTTTAGAAATGAATGCTATAGTGTCCAAGTATTTCTGTAGGGACCCTATTTGCTTATCCTTTTTAAATGTTGCAAGATTTTTCCATATGGCAATGTTTAGGATGCATTATGAAGGCCTTTTATCTTCTTCTGAAGCACAGGATGAAATATGGGTCATGGCTAGAACGAAGCAGTAAGGCTTTGTGATCTGGTAGTCTGCTGCATCTGATACGGCAAACCCCGTGCTGCCAGGAAAGCCATCGTCCTTTTGGGAACTTAATGGCTTGGCGGGGTTGCTTTAAAATTGCAGCTACACCTATTTGATACTTTTTTGGATGAAAGAACAAGATCTTTCACTCTCCTTACTGTGGAGTGCCAGCCAGGTTTAAAATTAATATCAACCGATGTTGAAGAGGGAAGGAAATGAAAGAAGCGTTTCTTCCCCAGAAACAGCTCTGCTTTCCTGCTTTTTCCATACGTGCACAGACGTCTGTCAGTTTTGGCACCAGAAAACATTAAAAATAAGTTTTTTAAATACTGGGAATTCTTTCGCGTCTTTAAGTGTCGCCCAACAGGAATGCAGAGGCTGTAAAACGGACAAAAGAGAATTGAGCCAGTCAGTGTTTCTGCAGAGAGCTTATTCCTGCCTAACAAAACATTTGAAATATCCCGTGTGTTTTTGGAGAAGGCTAGAACAAGGTGAAAGGCTCTGCCTCTTGTGCCCTGGAGCCTGGAAACTGAGAAGAAGCCCAGAGCTAAGGAACAGAGGTTGAGTTTCCTGCTGTCCTAAATTCACTCCAGCTCCGTAGCAGATTCCAGGAGTGTGGGATAGCTGATGTGAGATGCCTGTGGTCTTTTTTGCTAGAAATACTGAGTACCTATCCTGGACACTGATTTGGAGCACAATAAACTGTGGTAAATCATGCTCTTGGCACTCAGAATACAGATGTTTGAAATGAACAGAGGCTCCCTCAAGAGATATTTTTCCCAGCCATAAAAAGGGGGAATAGCTACATTGCAAGAGAGGAGGTTAAATCACGGAGTTTGTTGTAAACTGCTGTGAAGCTTTGGAGAGGAAGCCATTATAGGAGTACAAATTGCTCTTTATTTTTTATTTTATCTATTGCCTCATTCTCAAATAATGAAATTCTGAACGTACCTCCTTGCTAGCTGCTGAAAAATAAGAGAATGTGGGAGGATTCTTAATGACACTAATAAACCCAGCTGAACACTTTGCCAGCAATTTTTTTTATTGCAAAAATACCATTTTATTAATACAAATGGTCTTTGTAGGATTGCATTTGTTGTGACACAGTTTTGTTTAGAAAAATATACAGGCCAAATTATTTTGCTCAAAATGTTCCCTTTTTCTACAGTAAGAATGAAACACTTAATTGCAGAATTTCATTTTATAATGGCTTTTCTTTTTTTTTTTTTTGTTTGGACAGTGTAATTTATGTGCCACCATAAAAATATAAAGAATTGAAGTGACGTGATTTTAATGAAAGTGCAATGTATTAGCACAGGATAGTTTTATGTGAGTGGAAACTTCAACTAGTGGGAAAAATGCCAATATACTGGTGGTCCACTCGGCAGCCTTTCTGCCCCGCTGTGATTAGGGAGGAGATGGAAAGCTTGCTGGAGTGTCCAGGACAGCCCTTTTTGCTTCTTCCATTCACTCCTTCTTGTTATTAACACCTTCCTTAGCTAGAAGGTAACATAATTTCAACTGCAGGTTACTTTCTGGCTACAGCAGATGGATTTTTCCCTTCTCACTTGTGTGGAGATCGTGGCCATGTGTGACGGGGATCATTCAGCCAGCAGTGAATGGGGGTGTGAAAATCCACCCCTTTTGCTGCTCCCAGCCACTGGCCTGCCATGCTGAGTTCAGGGGTGCTCTGTATTTGTACCTCCACATCCTGCTGGGTTTGGTGGGTGCTGTGAGAGCCCACAGATCATTTTCTTCCTACCATTCCAGTTGGCATTGTGGTCCTGGGAAGATAAATGAATTGCTGCTCTTCTTAGGGGGTTTTGCCTGCTGATATGATGGTGCCGTTTGGGTTGGGTGCCCCATTGACTAAAGATGATGAATTGGGATGTACAGAAGGACAAGGAGCACTTCTGCCTTATTTTGGGGAAGAGAGATGTGGAAACATCTGCCCTTGGAAGCCACCAAGAGTGGCACAGGAAAAGGAATGAGCAAAGTGGGACCTAAATTCTGCTAGCGGACACAGGTTGGAGGTGGTGTGGTGCTCCGAGCGGTCAGAGCCCGAAACCGCCACTGCTCTGTGCTTTTCCAGGAAAACGGAATACATGAGGCTCTGCAACATGTGCACTCTGTTAAGCATTGTCTGGAGTGGCTTTTCAGGGAGCAAGGGAGCTCTCTGAGCATTAGCTGGAACAACTCCTCCACTGAATGTACGCTCTGCTTCCTTGCTTCTCTGGACCACTCCCTCCCGTCTGGCTCTTAGCACTTCCAGCCTTCAAAATGTTCAAATAGCTCAGTTTATCCTCACAAGACCTCTGTGGGAGGGATGGAAGGATGGGTAAATCCTTAGTTTGCAATTGGGAAACTGAAAAATAATCCCTCATCCTTAATTTGCAGTGAGGCTTCAGTGTGCCAGGCAGTGCTCAGACCATGCTGCAAGCACATGCCTGCACACACAGGAGCAAATGGACACTTCTGGGTGTCTATGTACTGACACAGCTGCGTTTTCACAGGTTGGTCAAGCTGTGTGGGCACTGCAGGTTCAAACACAACTTGCTTTAGGTTTCCCTCACATAGTGCACACCTGGTATGAGGGAATCTGGTTCCTGCTGCTTGTAAGAGATGTATTTCCCTGCTGGGCTTGGCCAGCGAGGAGGAAAAGGAGTGAACCATATGCGGTGACATCCAGTGTGTACTTGGGCACAGCAAAGTGTAGCCCACCAGTGGGGCTGGCCAGAGGTGCCCACATGTGCGGGAAACACTGTCAGATACCACGAGGAACCAACGGCATCGCTGCCTCGGGGTGCTCCAGGGCACAGCTGCTGCAGCTGGGGGGCTGGTTTGCTCTTCCTGGAATCAAGCTAGAACCCCCAAAGGATCCTGCATGAAATTTGTAAACCAAAGTCGAGCCTCTTTGTCTTGTGATGCTTGCTTTAATTTTACTGTGGGCTGTCAGAAGAATAATTTGTGATTAAAACTGAAAGCTGCCTTGGAACAGCTGCCAGGCTGGGAGATGTGGGTGGGGGCTCCGAGGGGTTTAGTGAACTCCAGATCTTTGGTGCATTGTTTTCCCCACACTTAGATCCATGTGCAGGATCTATTCCCAGATCTAATCAGGATTTGGAATTGCAAAGGGATGAATGCTGGAGCTGTGATCGGAGTCTGGGAGGACAAGGCAGCCCTTGTGTGATTTACCTTTATGCTGCTGTGAGCTGCTTGAAACCCTTTATAAGAAAGGGGTGAGTCTGATTTAACGAATTTACCAAAGCTCACAGGTTTGTGGTGAAAAGTCAGTACAACAGGTCTTTGTGAGCCAGGGATTTACGACATGTAAATAAGTTGGTGTGCTAATTGTGGCTGGTGTTACAGGTAGCAAGCATTTTTAAAAAGTCTTGCAGGGTGATTTATGTGGGTTATTTCACACACACTTCTGTGAAATACGTTTATAGATCCTCTGCCTCCCCTTCCCATGGCTGCAAGGGTAGGAGCAAGGAGCAGCATTCAGCGTAGGCTGGCCCACGCTTCCTCCCTGGGGTGCTGAGTTCCAGCAACCAGGAATCATTAAAACAGAGGAGAAAAAAATGGCTTTTTGGCTGAGCCTGAGCCCTCCCATCAGTGTTGCCCTGCAATCTCCGTACTGAATGGAAACAGTTTCCTCTCTCCCAGCCCTAAGCTTACAGACTGGGTTTCCTGCCTTCCTGTTAGTGCCTCCACCTACCCAGACAGCTCTGACACTTCAGACTTACTGATCAGCTATTTTCTACCACAGCTCTTTTAGCAAAGGTTTTATGCGGCGGTGTAACAGCTGACTAAGCAGCGAGCCTGTGAGCAAGAGAAATGAATGTAGGGTTTTTTTTATCCGGCATCCTGACAAGGCTCCATCTCAAACTGGGAGGCATTTCTCCATGTGAGCAGCCTGTTTAGTTGGGTGGGCTGTTGTTCAGTTATGCTCTTGGAGATGGGAGGCAAGCCCTGACTGGGCCCCCCATGAGGTAAAAAGGCAGGGGGATGCATCAAATAGGGTACCTAGAAGAGAGGAGCACAGATAATCTGCATAGTGAAACCACGATGTGAAGATATGCTGAATGTGTGACTCGGCTTTGAAAACAGTTATCATATGCAAAAGTAGTTAATACATAGGAGAATTCTAGAGGGAGACTCTGGACCAGAAATATGAAAGTTCAAAGTGATTTTCATAACAGACAGCTTGTCATTTCAGAAGGCTTCAGAATGAGGCATTCTGGGGCACCACAGCCAAGCTAGAATCAGCCAGCCAGCTCCAAACTGAATTTTATGTATGTGTGTGTATATATATTCCCTCATCTGTGCTGAATTCCTTCCATAGTCAGTGTAGTGTAACCATTCAGAGCACATTTTCATGATGCTTTCAGTTTTCATGCTTGCTTTTGCAAATTACTTCAAATATATATCTCAAGAAACGAACTAACTCTGTCTTCAGTTAGTGATGGATGTACCTTAAAACACTCAAAGCACTCAAGAAGTTCTGATATCTTTGGTCTGATCCTTAGCCAAACTATATCTAGCCTTGTTGGAGCCCCTGTTTTATTCAGACACCATTGGCAAAAACATCTGTAGACTTCCATTTAAACAGTGTTGATCTACTGTCATCTATCATAAATGGGTCCTTAATTTTACCACACCAGGCACCCGGTGAAAAAACTTGAAAACTGGAGCATGATCCTTTGCAAATTTTAGGAATTGAGAAAATTTATGTTACTGTTATGGCACCAGGTTTCCACTGTGAGGTGGTCTTATTAAGAAGTGCCCCACTGCCCAGTGGGTAGTGTTTGAGGGCAAAGGGCTAAGGACACCAGCAGGACATTAACTCTTGCCCACTGATGAGACACACTCCTGGACAGGGCTGCTAATTCTGGGAAGGCAAGTTCCCTCCTTCTGCCTGGAAAAAATTGAGAAAGAATAGAGAAATAGGCAAAGCAGCAAAAGTGCTAAATTAATTCATAAGGACTTTGAGAAGGAAAATAGAGAACACAGATGCTCAGGGAAGTATTGGTAATAAGAGAAGATGATGTGGATGGACTTTGTGGGGGGATAAAATCGGCTCAGTGGCAAGATGGAACAAGATTAGGAAGAAAGTCCAGGACTGACCAGTGTGCCTGAAGATGACACGACCTGGAGGGAAAGGTGACTTCATCTGAGGATGCTTTTTCCTTATGCTTTATCTTTTAAGAATAGCAGTGTCACATTTCTATTTGTATCCTGTCTCCATGCTGGACAGTACCTCCTTGAACACCTACCTTGCACAGCAAAAAGGGTGAGATATCCATTGGTACTGGGAAGACATGGCATTCCTCTCATTCAGAAGGAATCTCAGGGGTGCCTGTGAAAAGTGTTGGGAAGGCAACTCTGCAAAATTGAAACTTTTATTCTTTATACTCAGTATAACACACATGGTTGGAGGAAGATTTGCCCTCAGACCATGGGGAACTGAGAAGGATGCTCAGTATTGGAGTTTCTACTGAATGGGTCAATAAGCCTACTGATGTGCTGGTGCCTTTCATGGCATGCCCAGAAACTGCTGCTGAATGTAACGCAGCACTGACACCTCAGTGAATCGATTTCTCTGAATGCCATGCCAAGCAGATGAGAAACCTTTGTCAGCCAGTTTGGGTCAAGTCCGTCATCCGATCCCTGACCTACAGCTTGTGGGAGCCGAGTACAAAGGATGAAGTCATCAGAAAAGTGCAAAGGTCTTGTGCCCTGGGAGGGGGGAGTTAGATGTGCAAGAGGAACAACATATTCAAAATAAATCAATAAATCAAAGATGCCAGCCCTAGGCAGATGTGTTTCTGTGCTGATTCTGGTGCCCATGAAGAAGCACAGCAAAGCAGGGTTTGCCTTGGTGTCTGAGAGAGGCTTTCACACCATAGATTTGAAATGTACTGTCACCACTGGAGCATCAGAGGATATTTAACAGGCAGTGCTGCATGCCTTTGCTCTCCTGACCACAGGACTAAAGCCTGCAGAGTGAGAAGGATTTTTCAAAGTGGTGTGGTGGGCTAGCAGGAAAAAAAAAAGAATGGATTTGTGGGGCTACAATTATTCCTTGTATGTAAATGTCTCTTTTTACTCTGTTCAGATTCCATTTTCCCCAGGCTTTCCTCTGATTTCTTTATCTCAGCAGAAGTGGGTCAAACTCGTCTGTTTGTTCAAGAGGGAGGTCTCAACTACTGCATCTAGATAAGATACCTTCAGTGAAACGTCACAGCCTGCCCACTCCAGTAAGGGGCATGACAGCTTTTACAAGCACAAGTGGGTCCCAGATCATAATGCTGGCATTGCTGGGCAGCTTGGAGGCTTTTCAGCTTTTCCCTCTCTGTATCTCCACGTCAATCCCAGGATTTATGGGATATTGGAGAGGCTGGATGTTCTTGTCTCTGTGGTTTGGACAAGAGAATGAATAGGACTTGTCTGGCTCCAAAACTCAGGATATTAGTTACATGTTGGTAGGCTCTCCAGCAGGGCATGCTGACCACTGCATGTACCAAAAAAACTTGGGTTGCTTTTTCTGGCATGACATTTCAGCTCCATGCCTTAACATGTTTGCATGGAAAGTGAGACAGGGGCAGCATTTTCAAAGGTGAGGACACAGAAGTATGCAGGGAGCGTTAACGGAAGGGTTTGCTTGAAGAGCTGGAAAATTAAATAAGGAGTCTAAGAAGGGTGATTTAGGAGTGCAGGGGCAGCAAGATGCCAAGGCTATGGACAGATAAATGGAGTATCAATTTAGAGTAAATTGCAGTGTAACAGCTCTGTGCACACAAGTATTATGGAGTTTAGAAGACAGGCAAATTTAACCCTTATATCCCAGCTCTGGATATGTGACTGCTGTGACTGGACTGGCTAGTTCTCACAAATTGAAGAGTATTTCTGGCTTTTTAAAAATGGCACAGCTTATCTTGCCCCAGCTTGATCCATTTATGACTCCTGGATCCTTGTGTGGGAACAGAAGAGGAGGACTTGAGAAGAGTGAGGACTTGAGAAGAGTCTGGAGAATGAAAGACCAAAGAAATGAGAGGGAGAAGCACGTGGGAGGCATCCATGGGCCTCTGTGATGGTGGTTCAGGGAAGTGGGAGAGAAGCCAAAAGGCTGGGTAAGATGACATTGTCAAACTGATGAGACCACCTCCTGATGAGGCCAGGAGAAGAAAAGCCATGAGTGAGCCCAGCACCCGCCCCAGCACTGTTCCAGCCCAAGCTGCTTTCTGGAGGTAGCTTTGGCCAGTGTCACACCAGCAGAGCTGTGGTGGGATGTGCCCGTGGCCTGGCTGACCAGCCTTCCCACCCATCTTACAGGAGTTTGTTTGGCCTGTGCCAGCTCTCATGGGTCACTCTCCTTATTCATTGGGGCCACAGCCTGCTCTGCCTGTGGGGCTGCTTGCCAGATTTCACAGAATCATAGGGTAGTTTGGGTTGGAAAGGACAGTCAAAGGTCATCTAGTTCAACCCTCTGCAATGAGCAGGGGTATCTTCAACTAGATGATTGCCCAGAGTCCTGTCCAACCTGACCTTGAATGTTTCCAGGGATGGGGCATCCACAACTGCTCTGGGCAACTCATTGCAGTGTTTCACCACCCTCATTGTGAAAAAAATAAGCTTGTCTGGGACTGACTCCCTCATGGACTCCAGAAGCCTGGAGGTTCACCACCTCTCCACTCAAGCCCTGTGGCCCCACTTGCCTCTGGGGAAGATTGCTGGAGGCGTTGGCTGGAGAGGCTGCTTCTCTATTTAATTTGAAGTTTCAGTTATTATCCCTGCAGGAGCAGCGAGTTGTAGTGGAGCAAGCTGTTGCCATTTCATGCTGTTAATACCAGTGACATTGTAATTTTCATGGTTGTAAAGATGCCTGGAGCAGAGGGTGGGCCTACTTGAAGTTAGAAGCAATCGGGTTTTTTTCATACTCAAGAGAACAAATGGTCTTTCCAGCAAGCAATCTTCTCTTCTGTTGCCATGATCTGCCCTCCTCCCAAGAAAGTACTCACTTCAGAAGGACTCTGCAGCCCTGGAGAGTGTGAAGGGCTACCCATAAAACAGACACACACACATGCACACACACATGCAAACACACACACAAACAAAAAAAACCCCCAAAAAGCAAAAAACCCCAAACAAACAATAACAACAAAAATATCCCTCTCCACCCCCCCACCTCCCTCTCTGAAATAAAAAGCAGCTGCTGGAAGTGAGAGCTAGGCTAATGTGGGGATGAAAGAATTTATGCTGAGCAGAGGTGGGGAATATTGGCTCAGTGGAGTGGGTGGAAGTGTCCTCATGAATGAGCAGCACGAAGCAGGGCTGCTTCAAATAACAAAGAGGAAAGGAGGGCGTTAGGATTTGATAGCACAGACTTCGGAAAAAAGGAGAAGCTGAGGAGAGGAGGAAATCACTGCTAATTTAAAACTGCCTTGGAGAAGCAGGTGGGAGGAAGACCTTGAACATTTGTTGCACTGGGACTTGAAAGTAAGGAAATGGTAAAACAAGGGTTGGAAGGCAGAGCAAGGGAGGGCTCGTCTCCTGATTGCTCTTTAAAATTAACAATACTGACTCTCAAAGAGAACATTGGGGATTTTCTGAGAAAATGCAGAGCTCTTGGAGTAAACTGTCCTAAGGGAAGGGCTGAGGAAAGAGAAAGAAGCCAGCGGCTTCCAGAAAAATGATGATGATATGATGAGTCAGAGACACTTTCAGTTGCACTGAAATATTTACTCTTTGTCTGCCTGTATCCACATCAAGAAATGAGGGCAGCCCTTCTTTGACAGGTTAGAGTTATGCTATCAGGAGGTGTGCTAAGGGGATAAATAACAGCACCCAAAGGAGCTTTATCAGCTCTTCCTGTTGTTACTTGCTTTGGACCGAATTCTTATTGACTCAGTTGGGTGCGTACTGGGGTGACCAAGAGCAGAGACCGGACACCTCTTCCCAGCGTGCCTGCGTTTCCCTTTTCTGAATGCTTATCTTGACAGAGGTGACAACTCCTTTAAACAAGGCACACATGACAGTGGCACTGTGCCTTCTTGAAAAGTTGCCTGGGTCTACATCCCACATTTTATACAAAGAGAGCGAGGACCATCCAGAAAAAATAGGCACAAGCGGCCAATACAATCAGTTTCAATGTATTCTCCTTTTTTCAAAAAAATAGGCTGAACAACTCTCCAAAATAATCAGAGCTGTTAAATAACACTTATTCTGTGTGGAGGAAGTACAGTGCTATGGGACTACTGGCCCATGCCAAGGAAAACACTTGGACTTGCTATAACAATGGACCCAACTGGAGGAAATGGGAGGCTGTGGTGCCTCTGGGCTGTTCTGCAGGGAGCTGGGGGGAGTGGGCCCTGGTGGCAGAGCCGAGGGAGGAGAGGCACGTGGTGGTCGTGCCATGCCACACAGCCGGAGCGCTCCTTGGCTCGCTCTCCCCCAGACAGTGTCCCCCAGCAGCCAAGCCCAAATCAGGTCATGAAAACAGAGTACTGCCACCATGCAGCAGCTTTGTGGTGATCAATCAAATCTCAGTGATTTCACTGAGAGAAAAACTTAGGTTTTATTTGCAAGAGTAAATACATATATTTTTTTTTTCCTTCCCCCTCTATACCAAATATTACCTGTTCATATTCAACAAATAGTCAATATTTCTGAAACACTGTTCAGGATCCCAACACTAGCACTGAATGAAGATGTAGCAATATGTATGCAAAGGTTTTAAAGCTTAGAGTACAAGGATAAACTGAAGAAATCCTTTAAGGACTGTATCTGATCAATCCCACACTCTGCCTCCACCTTCCCCCTGCAATATTAATAACCTTGTTTCAAACCAGACTCTCTCTGTCCCACTCAGCCACGTCCCCTTCTCACAGGTATGTAGATTTTCAGACATCTGTGCTCAGGTGTCTGCTCCATACCAGCAGTACTGAGCAGCCCTGACTAGCTGCTGACGTGGCCAGGGTGGGGAGGCAGGGAGACGAGCAGCCTGCTTACCACAGGCTGCTGAATGGAGAGTAATGGTCGTGTAGAGCCAGATTAGGTTTGCTGCTGCAGCAACCCAGCATTGTGGCACTCGTGCAGAGACCCATCACAGACACGTCACACTTCATGCAGAGAGCCATCAGGTGACAAATACGCCTCTTGCATGCACAGGTATCAGATTGAAAACGAGCAGTGTTTGGCCTGAGCAATTATAGATTAGCTGTGCTTGCCTGGTGATGAGAGGGAAGGGCTTCAGCTGTGTCAGAGATTTTATATATGAGAAGAGATTTAATGAAGCTCTCTAAGCTCACAGTCATTTTCTTGTGCTTTTCATGGAGCAGGAGGTGAAAATGTAGATTTGATTAGTGTTGCTGGATCTGTTCTAATAAAAGACATCCTTACTTTGTCTTCCCATCCTCACACAAGGAGACATATTAGCTCCTGTGTTTCTTTTTTCTGCCTCTGCACATGAAACATGCCTCTCCCTCCTATAGGTCTCCCTGTAAAGGTATTTATTTTTGATCTTCAGGTGCCCTTAGTCGTCCCCAGACTCCAGCACTGTTAGACAGCTGTTCCTGCCTATGGCTGTGCATGGGGCAGCCCTGCTCCCCCACAGCTAGCCCCTCGTGCAGCTGCAGCAGGGCTCCCTTCTGGTCTCTCACATCCCAGCAGCTGCTCTCCTGGACTCCATGACATCCCCACATGATGGGCTTCATGCAAGCAGGACGTGTCACGGTGTGTAGTGGAAAGGGGGACAGGCAGAGAAACTGATACAGGGATGAGGTGGTGCCCCCCTCGGATGGCCCCTGCCTGCAGGGAGCAGTGTGGGGATGTGGGACTGGGAGGACCAGCATCATGCCAGGGCAGGGCTTCTCCTGACCCAGACCTGCTGCACAGGGCAAATCCCTCATGCCCTGGAGGCAGGAACAGGAAGGGAGGAATGGCTGAAACAGGAATTGCTGACAGCCTTATTTTGGTCAATGTCCCACTGAAGTCAATGGGATGTTGCTCCAGGAAAAAGTGGATAAGGATCTGGGGTTTGGCAGTGGCAGAGGTTCTGTCTTCTCACTGTTTATTCTCTGAGTGGAGCCCTAGCCCTCTGTTTGTGACTTCATGATCATTTCCAGAGCTGTGCTAATGATGTCATACCCGGGGGATTCTGGCTTCAGGTGGAAAATTAACAGCAGGAGCAGATGAACTCTTTAATAAACAAAGTTCCTGTTTTCATGCAAATGTCTTTAGAAATAAGGAATGAAGGGAGTGAGAAATATAGAAATTTATGGTATAGAAGCGACACTGTTTGGAAACAGACTTTTTATGAGTTTTCCAAGAGGCGCCAGCTGCTCTTTAATGTTTTCATTTAAGAGTTTTATGTATGAAAGCTCTAGCTTGTGTAAACAGCAAGGATGAGAAAGTTGCAGGGATTGTTGTTAATGGTGAACCTAACAGGCTGGGGATTTGGCTTGGAAAAGACTGTGAGTGTTGATGTTTTTCGGAGCGGAGGTTTTTAACGTGGCTGGATGATGCCTCTGATGTCTCTGTTCTCTGGGCTCTCTGCCCATGCCTCTCCCTCTCGTGGCCACCCCCAATGTCCCTCCTTTCCCCCAAGGGCTGAGCGAAGGGGGCACATGGGAACCCCTTGAGGCAGGGCAGCTCCTTCCCGGCTGGTCACCCTGCGGGCTGAGGGGGGCCAGCTCTGCGCGCTGCCCCTCGCTCAGCTCGGGAGGCTGGGCTGGGCAGGTGCTGCTGCTCCTGTGCCCTGCTCCTCCCTGTCCTCACACACGGCCGCTGCTGATCGGCATCAATTCATCTGCTGCTTTGGCGAGTGCCCATTGTGCACCCCAATTAATATAATTGCTTTATTTTGCTGGAGAGATGCTGGAGCCCATGCCACAAATAGCTTTGTGAGTATTTTTCTGGTGGGTTCCTTTTGTTTGGCATTTGACCCTCCAGGGGTGAAATGTGTGGCGCCAGACTTAAAAAAAAAATAAATAAATTAAGTCCCTTCAGCAAGGCCAGTGGACACCCAGCACTTCCCAAGGAGGACCTGGAGAGGATCCGTGGTGATTGCTGCTCTCCATCTTGCTCTCAGTGTTTTTCTGCAGCAGCTTTCTGTTTGCTCATCTACAGGAATACTCTGCATCTTGCCAGCCTGTTTTTGAAAAGGTGACTGCTGATGACAGCTAAGATAACAAGAGAGTGGGTTTGGGGGTTTTTTTGCCTTCACGAGAACACCTCCAGTTCTATTAATAAAATCCTGAATCTGACTCGTCCTTCTGAGAACTCCCGGCCTCTCTTCACCCATTCAAATCTATATTTTTAAGCTGCTGTAGGTGGATTGTCGACAATGGTTGTTATGCAAACTCCAAGTGCTGGCTTCAGGAGCTTACAATGAGTAATCTGTATATTTCTGACAGGTCTACGAGGAGGGAGGGTGTGCAGTTTTGCTGAAGATAGGTTGACAAAATAAGTGTCAATTCATGACAAACTGACTGCCAAAAATACTCACATCAAACACTGAAAACAATTAGTGAACAGTATGACAGAACATCTCTGAGGCTTGGGAGTGCACTGAGGACAGAACCCCTCACTAGTAAATGGGTATTTTAATGTTTTTTTTTTTTAACCTGGGTCAGGAGAAATGATCAGGTCCTTTGTTCTCCAGCATTATTTGTAGATTTAGTGGTTTGGGGTTTTTTTGGGAGTTCACAGGCAGTGGATATACTTGAAAGATAAGATAGGTGTATTTATTTTTCGAGTTTGTTGTGTGAAGTGAGCACTGATCACATGAGACCTGGCTAATACAGTGGGATCACAGATGTGTGAGATGGAGATCAAAATCTGAGGAACTTTGTCAGTAGCAACCTGGACTGCAGAGGCTTCTAAACTTGAAGCTGAAGCAGTGTCCTGTGCTCCAGCTGGCTGATTAATTTCATACTTTGGAAAAAATTTATCTGAAGAGAAATTTCCCTGAATAGAGACCTGGCTATTGATAGCTCCTTTTGTACATGGTCTCCATCAAAAGTATAATATGCAAGCCTTCAGATGCCAAGCTGATCAAAACAGGGACAAGAAAGACTTCTCAGGGCAGGGGACTGGCAGCAAGACGGGGTCTCTTGCCAGACAGATGTGCACTTGGGAGAGTTGCCATGTGGTGCAGTTTGCCATTTGACCCAAAGTCATCGTGTCTTGTGCTGGCTGGAATCAGGAGGTTTGGCTTTGCAGTAGCTGTTTCCTGACTGCCATGAGTGGCTCCTGTGACCTGCTGAACATGCCAGCAGCAGATGAGGAAGAAGAGCCAGCACAGTCCTGTGATGGCCCTTGGCCTTGGGGCTGCTACTGCCTCTGACACACAAGTCACCTAGGAGGCAGAAACAGCATCAACCAGTGGTCCAGGCTCATCTCAGTTGATTTTCCAAGGTTCTAAGTGTCTCCCCGTGATAGCTCACGGTGCTGTCATTCTCCCAGCCCTCCCCAGAAAGGACTTGCCTTTGGCAGAGGTTTTGAAGTGTCTGTCGGTAGCATAGCTGCACGGAGGTGACCCTGGGGTCAGGAGGCTCTGAAGGGCACAGCGCCAGGTGCCCTGGATGACCTTAGATTGCTGTTCTTGTAAGGCACCCTGTGTTGCTCTCAGCGGGCACACCCAAGTACCCACGGCAACCCACATCTTCACATCATGCTGGTAGGCACAAGGAGGCAAAACCCAGGACTCCACCAGCTGGAAAGCCCCTTCTCTAGGCACAAGGACTGCCTTTTACTACACCATAGCTCACGGATCTTCAGAAGTCAACCAGCTCTGTGAATCCGTATTTTCTAATGCTGCGAGTCCCAATGCTTCTGCCAGACTGCTAGTTCCACCACTCCTCTCACAAGTGAGTCAACAGCCATCTGTGCAAGCTAGAAATCAAATCACTTTTGCTTTAAGAGAGTTTTTTTTTTGTCACTTATAATGAATCTCTCTGCATCGCCCTGTGTGGGACCTAGTGATGTCCAAGATGCAATCAGGAGGAAAGAGTATGATCTGAAGCCACCCACACCAGCCTGGTATCACCTTTCCATCTCAGCTGCACTTCAGCGAGCCAGCTGAAACGAGGCGGTTTTCTCTGTGCTTGGTGCCAAACACTATTCTTGCTGAACCAGAGGGAAGTTTTGTTTTTCCCTAAATAGGAATGATTTGGCCTTTGGTGGTGCTCAACTGGAAAGAATCCAGCAGTTTTCTGATCTTGTCAGAGTGGCTGAGATGGTCATAAATCAGAAGGGCTGCTCAAGAAATATTTTTCCTGGGTTTGATCCTCAACCCCACCATGCTGGTACAATAAAAAGAAAAATTGGGCCCACCACTGGTTTAATTTTACAGATAACCGCTCTCTTTCCAGGCAATCTTTGTGATTAATTTTTCTCACAGTCTGTCGGGAGATTTTTTAGGTTTGTTTCATAGGGCTGTTGAGTTTTTTTTACCCTCCTCTCCCCTTCCATATGGGGAAGAATAAAGTGAAGAAACAACATTTTCAGAGAAGAAAGACTTGGAAAGAGTTGCTGTTTTCTGGGAGTCTGCTACAGCTGTTAATTTGTGGAAAACCTCAGTGGAAAGTAAGCAATATGGCAGCATTGCTTTACACAAGAATTCAGCAATGGCCTCGTTCCAAACCATGGCTGATTTAGGTTCTTGGCTTGCACAGCCAAAGCTTCATGTAGTGTCATGCTTTTTTTAATAGATAATGTTGATGCAGCTGTGGAAAGCTCTGATGTTCTTTTTTATTTTAACGTGGAATTGTCGTCATTCAATCAAGCTTAAGCATTGTGAAGCTGTGATGTTGTTTGTCTTTGCTTGCTGCATGTTGGTGTGTGAGCCTGAGACAGGCTGAAATGTTGTTTGGGAACAAAGAAAAGGCTCCCTCCCTTCCTTCTTGTCTCCTTCACAGAAATGCACACAGACCCAAACTCCCATCCAAAAAGGCAGAAACGCTGAAAAAATTTGGAGCTGGGCTTAAATATTGTGGGCTGGGACCCTTCTGCCTCTCCAGAGCACGCACACTCTTTTCTTCCTGTAGGCTTTGCTCCTCTCCAGCATTTGTCATGCATAGTTGATGGCATATCAAGATTCTGAGTACTGTACTGAGTGCAGTAACCTCTTTTTCTTGGATGGACATTTTGTTTGTGGAGAATACAGCATGGTGCTCAGTTGTCTGGGCAGAAATGAACGCTGAGGAAAATCTCAGCTATGTGATGTCTATTAGATCAGAGATTAATTTTCCAGTAGAAATGTCCAATTATTCAAACCTCTCCAGTGGACAAAAGAGCTTTTGACAATCTGTTTTTCTGAAAAACCCTGCAGTTCAGTTGGCATGGATTAGATGACCTATTAGAGGTTAGAAAAGGGGGGAAATGTTTCTAATTAATGTCAGCCCAGCTGTTAACTTGGGGAATATCAGTGAGGGGTAGCACAAGACAGCTCCTGCAGATATTTCTGTGGTCACAGTTCATGTGTATATTGCTACCTGAACCTTCTGCACAAAGCATTGCACGAGTTCCCCCTTCCCCAGTAAGGTGATAGTGTGCATTGGACCAGTTGCTGCTTCTTGGCTCTGCCTCCTTTTCCAAGGCAGGCTTTTATGAATGGGTAAGTCCCATTTTTTAACCAGTGCTACCGTGTCACACAGTGACTGATTCACTCACCTCCTTATCTCTGGGCCATATGACTTGCTTTGATTGCATCTTCCTAGCCAGCTTGGCTATGTATGTTGTTTCTTTCCCCCGGGGTGAATTAGGGCAGAATCCTGCAATCCTTAGAGTTTCCCCACAGCATCTGGAAAGAAGAGGAAAACCAGAGATGAGCCAGAAAGAGTCAGGCAGAGAAAGATGAAAGAATTTGGAGGCGGGAACTGTTCAGTCTTGGAATGAAGCTTCCTCCTGGCTGGCCTAAGGCAGAGCAATTTACACTTTTCTGCAAAATGCACAATGGCCTAGGCCCTGCTCTTAGGAGTAAACATTTCAAGGGCGCCTGAGGGGGCCTCTGTTTGTATTTTTATTAAGTATTTGGTCTTTGAGTTTCAGGCTACATCCCCACTGCCAATATTGGAGCTAACTTGAAGTGGGGTAGTGTCTTGCGGAGATCCTTGAGCCAGGCTGAAGAAGTTTAGCTGATAGAAACAGGTTACCCACAGCAGTGTATTTGTCAGACCATTATACCTGCCTGCTGAGATCCCTTATCCTGTGCCAGGTCCTGCTTTAAGCTGTCTCTAGCCTGTGCTTGGACTGTCCCTGCAGCAAAGGTGTGTGCTACAATCCTGACTTCTCTGCAGCCACCCGCTCATGCTCCAGGACCTAAATGCCCCAGTCAGGGTAGAGCACAGGCTCTGGGAGCTGCCAGTGCTTTTGCAAACATTTTGTAGGGCTGAACCCACATTCTCTATTAGCACTGTTAAATGCTTCCCTGTTTTTCTCTGTCCACTTGAACTCTCACTGCAGCCCTAACCGACGATATTTTGTTTTTAATGACAGAGCAAAGGTGCCAAAATATTTCAGTAGCTCCCCATGGAACATCTGCAACTTCTTTAGCTAGTATTTTTACAGCTGGCTATAGCTATATTTTATTTTTGAATGCTAATGGTTGTGAATCTGGGACCCTGAAGGAAAACAATGGGTGATTTCCCTTGCATCAGGATTTAAAACTTATAAAAAGCTACTTTTGCACCTTTGAATAAATCACCTGGAATGGCGCTAAGGGGTACTTTGTCATGGGACAGACCAAGTTTCTGGGCTGCAGACAGAGCTTAGACCAGCCTTCAGGCTTGGGATAAAGTCTGTGTTTGGAGCCACCAGGATTAAAACCTGCAGGCCCCTTAAGTGACAGAGCTGCTGCTGCTGCTGCTATGGAGGTTCATGCTGCCGTGTGGCAGGAGAGACATCTGATCACTGCCTCCACTGCAGTTCCTGTCATCTGTGATGAAAAAGGGAAGAATAAAACGTCACACCCCGAAAATTATACCAAACTCTAGGAGCAGGAATTAGGTTTGGGAATTTGAACCTCCATCTTGTAAAAATGCTGCAGACCTTTAATTGCAGCTCAGATTTATTATGTGCCAGC
The DNA here is from genome assembly GCA_013397295.1 of Polioptila caerulea. NCBI lineage: Eukaryota > Metazoa > Chordata > Aves > Passeriformes > Certhiidae > Polioptila > Polioptila caerulea. Next base: position 102,955 of record VYXF01006331.1, on the reverse strand, counting down.
TGTGCTTAGTTAGTATAACGATGAAAATAAGCCGAAGATGTTTAGTCGTTGTATCAACCTGTCACTCATAATCTTTGTGTGGCACCTCTCTCTCCCTCTACTGAGCTAGAAAAGCATAAAGGGAAAAAAGAGCATGCTGCAGAGCTACCAATTTCATTTAACTACTGACAAAGAAGTTTTAGACGGAGTTTCAGACTGGCATAGTGTTTGACTCCAGCTGCAGTGGAAACTGTACCTGACCTCACAGTCAGATGCAGCACCAGGCACCACTTCTGAGTGTGGCCCCCACCCACCTGTGAGAGCTGCACCCAATTTCTTGAGGGCAAAATGCTGGGGGCAGGCAGGTCTGCAGCCACAATTTGAACAAATGTATCAGTGGCACTTGCAGGCTGATGACACAGGCAGGCTGCAAATCAGCACTGGGTGTATCTGCTCTTGCAGGAGTCCTTGATGGTCTGCCTTTCTAGGGGGAGCCAGAGCTGCCAGATGAGGGATGCCAGTAGTGGAGGATGGTGTGAAGTGTCATTTTCTGAAAGCAGCATTGCTTCCCATGTAGGTGGACCCATGCCAGCATGCTCAAGCACGGATTAGATCTGACTGGGATTTCCCTCAGCTGGGGGAAATGCTGACGTGGAGAAGGATTCAGGGTTCCTGTTGGGGCTCATTCCCAACATGGTCAGGTAGCTCTGGTGGACCATTATGGTGCTCCCCTGGGGGCAGAAAAGACAACACCCCTCTCACTTGCACTGGGATCATGAGCTTGTCATTTCCTCAAATCCAGCAGTGTTTCTTTCGATGTGCTTCTAGGTGGGGTGGAAGGTAGGCTAGGAAAAAACGCTTGGTGCTTTTTTCACATTTCCATGGACCTGCCCAGTCAAACTCAGTGGCAGCTTTGCTGTTAATTGCAACTCAAGCAGACACAGTGTTGAGTGTGATAAAATCCAACAGAAATCTTTAAAACTCCCCACATTATCTCCAGTGCTGCAGTTAATTTTTTGTCCGTGACTTCTCTACGAAACCAGATACATCTCATGCAATTCAAGAAGGCTTAGTGCCTTGACCTAAGTGCTAAGGTATTGCATGATCTGCCTGCCAGATACCACAGCCCCACTGCTACAGACAGGTAATTGGGTCACCACTTGTGAACTTTTGACACGCACAGACTTATGGCCGGATAGCAAGGATGCCCTCGAGGAAGTAATGACAATTCACCTATCATCATGAACCTAAGGAGCACTGAACTCCAGTCATTTAGAATAAGGTGGCTTCAATCCTCTCCCTTTCAATCCTGCCTGAAGGCACAGAACTTGTCTATGTGGATGTCTTCCAGGAGATGCCCAAAGGAGCTGGCAGAAGTGCTGTGCTGGTGCGGTACCATGCAGGGACACTCACGGGGTGCTGTGCACACATGTGTGCAGTGCCCACTTTGGGACCCTCCACAGGGGTTTATGGTGTCCTTTAGCACTTTAACACTGTGGCAGGAGGTGTCTGTGTCTATCTCTGTGCCACAGCAAGCCCATAGAAGCAATGCTGGACTGTAACAGAGGAGCACAGCTAAGGACTGGGCCTGGCAGTGTTGCTGTTTCAGGTGTGTGTGAGACAGGAGGTGCCCTAAAAATGTCTCCACTCATCTTTCATAAGTGGAAAATACAGGGTTTGGTCAGCTCACCTCCCTCTGTCCCTGCTGTATTTGTGTATTCTGCATGTTTTTTCCTCATAATACATCTCAAGACACTTTCCCATCAGCTCATGCTGTTATGTCACTCTCCAGTGGGTGAGCTCAGTATGACTAGGAAACACTGAAGGAAAATGAGATGCAGATGTGGTAACTGCATTAATATTCTCCTTCAATGCCGTTGCTGTTGGGGAGCTCAGGCTGTTAATTTGACTTTGCTCCTCCACAGAGCATGCATACATCAAAGTGTCAATCTTATCTGCCTTTTGTTTCAGCCCACCTGCCCCTGTGGATAGCTTGTTCAATGGACTTGCATGGTCCCTGGTCATTCTCCATGGGTGCAGCACATCTGGCGGGGACCACAGGGGACACTGGAACCTGAGAGGGGCTTGGAGCTGTGGTTCAGTTATGTCATGTCTGAGTGGTTCTTGTTTGTGTATTTTCGGAAAACCCAGAGTAAGGAAGGTTTTTCCCCATAAATTAATAGTGACCTCAAAGCTCCCATGGTGGAAAAACCGCTATGTGATGCAATGCCAGTAAAATAAAAGCAACTGCAACTTCGTAGAAAAAGCATTGATATTCTGATTAATTGCTCTGTTTTCTGGGGTTTCAGTAAAAATGTCTGCTGATTATTTCTGAAACTTATGATGACTGTCTAAGTGCATAACCCCTTCTTAACATCAATTTGGCAAACAGAAAAGGAAATATATCATACAATATTCCGCTTGTAGGGCCAAGTTCTGTCATTTATCTGCTTGAAAAGCCTCTGTTGACTGCCTTGGGATTTCTCCCTGCAGAATGATGGCAGGACATGATCCAGACCCAATATAAATGTAGCATATGAACCAGTATATCTTCAAATGGGGAAAACGTGTGTGGAATTTCCCTGCGCTATCATGTGCATATTTTATAGGCAACTGCATGCACAGTTATTGAAAAGAAGCACAGACGTCTGTGGTTAGACATCAATGACTATTGTGGGAGGGAAAAGAGGGAAACTGGAAGGCTTAGAATTTGTGCTTTATTGGTTTACTGAGAAATACAAGGTGAGAGAAATGAAAACACTTTAGGATAGAACTGTAAGGGGGGAAATTGGCATTGCTGGCAACACTGATGAAATACAATGTCCTTGCCAGAAGAGTATAAATAGTGAGTTTCCTGATAAAAAATGTTGATGAGGCCAGTAGGGGGGAGAGTATGAGGAAAATGTATGCATGTGGAAACTGCGTTTTATTTTGGCAGTGACTGAAAATAACCATGAAGCCTGGCGCTTGTAAACCTGGGAATCCTGAAATTAATAATTTTCAGAGTTAACTGCTGGAGAGTGACAGCCCCATGAGGACCATTTTCTTTTCAGGTCTTGCATATTCTTGCCTTTTTTAAGTCCCCAGACTCTCTGCTGGCCACATAACAGCTTGTGAACCAGTAGTTAGCGGAGATAGCAGCCTTCATTTCAACAGCAGCCACGGAGGCTGCAGAACGTGCTGAAGGCATCGGGCTGTTTGGTTAAGGGCTCTGCTTTGGGCCGGTTTCACATTGCACACATCTCTGCAGTACCTGACTGATGCCTCCCTTAGATGTGTTTTACTCCACCACTATCTGACTGGGGCTGTTCTGTTCTAGTCCTCTCCCCATGGGGAGGAGGGTGTACCATATGCTCTGTTTCCTTTGAGCTTCTTGCTTAAGTCTACACCGTGGAATACACGCAAGCTCTGGAGGTCTCTTGTCCAAACTGCTCACGGCTTCACCCGGAGATCAGGTTTTTCAGGGCCTTGCTCAGGCACATTCTGCATGTCTCCAAGGATGGAGATTTCACAACTTCCCTGGGCTGTAGGCCTGCTTCATCAAGTAGGATGATCCTTCTTTATGACTTAAAGTGATTGGTGCTGATCCAGGTTTTAGGCCTTTACAACAGGGGATGCTGCCATTCATTGCCTTTGGGGTGGGTTTGGGCTTCTTGAGTAGAAGCAGATGAAGGCAGATTTTCTTGGCTTGACAGCAAACCTCAATATCAGCCCCAAGAAACTGGATCTAAAGAGGTTTCCACAAAGGCAAGCCTCAGGCTACCTGGCAGAGAGAAAGAGGATCCTGCGGGGGGAATAGTTCAGAGCATCTCTGTGAAGCTTCTCTTTTGAAATGCCCTCAAGAAGTTCTGGCCTATCTTCACTGATAATGGCAGGCATGTAGGAATATTAGTTTCCCCTTTGCTTCCTATATGCATCCACTGTGCAATTCGCACCCTTTTTGCTTCCCCTGGACTGAAAACTGAGGAGATCTGAAAACGCAAAGGGGAGAAAGGTGCTGCTGAAGGGCACTGATTCAACAGCCTGGTTTTGTGTACAAGTGATGATAATGCTGATGATTCATCAGCCCTTCAGCTCCTTATCCTGTGCACAGGTTGTGACTGTCCTTCAACTGACTCGGGAATTTGTTGAGATAGAGCAGCATTTGCATTTGCGATCACCCAGTGTTTTTCATCTTCTGGGAGCTGGGAGATCTGGGTCTTATAAAGGATCTCGTGGCTCAAGTCCCAGACCAAATCTATTGCCTTTAAACCTGGTGGCTTTCCTCTACAAATACAAATGTATTGGTGGTGAAGATCTCAACACAGCCCATCAAATACATCCACACATGTTTAGGAAAAAGCAGACTGGTGATCAGTTAAAAGACTTGCTACTCTGTGTCCCCAGTCCCCCTATAGTCAGACCCTGGCAGGCAGCAGAGGAAAAGCATTCTCGGTAGGTAGGCTCTTCTTTAGTGCCAGGAGCTCTAATCTGAACAGTCAAGCAGCATTTGCATTAGATAGGGAAAACAAAAAACACTAACAATTGTCTAGACCAAGCACAACTCCATCAATTCCACACCATGGCATGAAAAAAAAAAAAAAAAAGTCAGAAGCTTTCTCAGAATGTTGCTTTCATATGCAAGCATGATACTGTGCTTGAGGATTGTCACTGGCCGAGGAGCTGTGTGGTGCAGTGATCTGGTGGTGTGCCCAGCTGTGGTTCAGACCCCTCCACCCTGGACAAGCTCCTGGCTGGGAGGATGCTGTAGAAGTGTTTGCTACATCCTCTTTAAATTTGATCTGTGCTTAGTTTTCCTGGCAGATAGGGCTGAGCCTCCTAACTATTCATTTTGAAGGAAAAATATAAATAGTGTGCAGGATGTTTCATTTTGTGTGCAACTCTTGCTTTGGTCCTTTGCTCCATGTTGGAATTTGATGTTGTGATAAAAATCACAATGTGCTGCCACTTGTTTGGAAATAAATTCAGGTCACTCAAAGCTAGTGGGGTACAGGTTACTCCTAAAATTCCACATGTGCCTACAGGTTGGACCTCTCTCAGACTGCCAGGGCAACAGGCATTCCCCTTGGAATAGTGCTTCCCTTCTGCTGTGCTTGCAGCCTGGCTTCTCCAGAGAGCAAGGCTCCCAGGGTCTTGCTTCACATATGTGTGAAAGAAAGTCCCTGACAACCTCTTTCAACATTTGGCAGATTTCAATCAAATTCATCCGGAGGGTGGAGATCTCAGCAACTTTATGCTCTCTTAACAAGTTCTGTGAAAATAAACAGCCAGGTAAAGAGGAGAAAAGTCCCCATTGATATTCCTATTGTGGGAAAGGCTAAAGTATGAGCTTATATCTCCTTACAACATCTGGATGGGAGACACAAAGCTCCAGGGTTTTCCCTGGATATGGAGCTATTTTTTCATTTCCTCACCCCAAGTCCAGGCCAAGCACTGCATTGCAAGAGGTGGAGCTGGGGCTGGTTTCCCATCTGCAGTAAAGATGGAAATGCTGGAACCTCTGCACTTCGGGCTCAGTCAAGAGACAGCCTCTTCCTGGGCCCCTTTGGATCACGGTCCACTGTGGCAAAGGCCGGTGTGTGAAACGTGTGCACGTCTCCTTCTGGCTGCTGGACCTTTTTTTAACAACAGAGCACAAATGCTTACCCAGAGTCAACTGTCTCTGGCCTCCTGTCTGCAGAATCTCTTTTATGAAGTAAATGTTTATGCTTTCAGACTCCTTCTAGGCCTGTATATTCATTCAGCACATGGCTGCAGGATAAATCTGTTCTTGCAGTTAGCAAAGGAGTAAATGCATTCTCCAAAATCCTCAGTGAAACCATGAGAATTGGAGGGACACCAAACCCAAACATTCTTCTCATTTACGCTGTTCGAGCTGCTGGGAAACTGGATATTTTGCAAAAGAACTGGATTTCTCCCCCCTTCACTGCCCATTTTTTTTTTCCTTGAAGTCTGCAGCAATGGAATGAGTGAATTATTTCCTGGGGCAGCTTCTGTGTAACATCCAATACTTTATTCTTTGAGCTCATAAAAATAAGCGCATCAAGAAGAAAAAAGTGGCAAGTTGCTCAGTGTTCCAGAGGACTGGGAGGCTCCAGAGATTTCATGTTTGTTTTCTTGGCATGTGCTAGATATGTCCATCTTTTCTCTTTCAGCTTCTTCAGGCACCACCTGCCCCTTGTTCTTCTTCAAAAATAGATGAAATAAATCTGAGACACAGGGCCTCGAGGGAGTGCCTAGGGAAGGAGTGGAATAGAAAACAGTAGGAAGAGAGAGACTTGTATCTCTCTTCAAGGGGTGGAGATGATAGATTTTAAAAAGCCTTAAATGTCTGAACAGTTGGTGAAAACTGTCAGCCATCAAGCCTTACTTGCATACTCTTATACCTCTACAGGCAAATTTCCATCCACAAATTAAAGGAACAGACATTATATAAACATGGCCTTGGCCCCTCTTGTGGCCCCATTCCTCTCCAAGCCAGGCAAGGTCTCATGGTCCTGCAGCAAAGGCCCAAGCTTAGAGCTAACAGCTGGCTGTTCAAGATTGCTTTGCTCATCTCACAGGAAGCTTTTATTTTAAAGGGCTGAAAATGCAACTTCTTTCCCCTGGAAACAAAGGTTGAGCAGGCACTAGGTGAGGTCTTTGCTGTGGGATCTGAAATACCCAGGCTCACAGGGAATGAGAAATCTCTCCCTGGCCTCTGCCTGCAAGGCGGACTGGAGGGAAGCTGAGGAGACCAGTTAACTTGCACAGAAGAGGAAACCAAGGGCTGTGTGAAGTGTGCACATCAAAGTTAGCGAGGCATAAGCTCATAAGCTTCCTTTCATCCGAGGCACGCTTCTCAACTGGCTTCCCATCACAAACATTCCCACAATGTGCCTACCCAAACAAATAGCAGGGGAAGGAGCAAAGCAGCACTTGGGCTTGAGGGTCACTTTTAAGGAGCTTGCACCCAAGAGACACCCAGCAGCACTGGGGTCCCACCCATGGGGTTGTCATGAAGCACTGTGGACAGGGGACCCACATGCAGCATCTGCCCAGGGCAGCATCCTTCACCTCCTCCCCTCCCTCTCTGCAAGCAGCAGCAGCATCAGCTGAGGCAAAGCTCATGAAAGTCCACGTTTCTATGCTGATTCACACTCTCCAAGGATGTGGCCTGTCCTCACTGCCTCCAGATCAATATTATCCTAAGGATTTTGGACACTTGTGCACAGGAAGCGGCTACGTGCTGCAGTTGATTACACTTCAGAGGAACCCTTGCAGGACATATTTCTCTGCTCCTTGAAATATTGGAGTGGTCTCCACTATTTCATACCTTTTAATGCAAAAAATCATTCCCTCCTGCTTCATCGTAGATGTAGGAGTGGCTGAACACAGCCTTGGAACATTCTTTAGGCAGTTGAGGAGGGAACAAAATATACATGTGTCTCTTTCATCCATCCTGTGCTGGTTTTTAGGCCTTGGTACACCCTGCTAACACTGGGACCTTCCTGGGCTTAGAGAAGGGTGAGTGTGAGACCCCATGAGTGGGTTGAGCATGAGCAGAGTGTCCTACCCTGCAGTTCTCACAGAGTACAATTTGGGCCCTCTCCCCCACTTCATCTTCCAGTCTGTGGAATGAGGCATCTCTTTGCCTTTGGAGAAGGCTCTGAGATACTTGGGGGAGTTTTTTCATTGCTATGTATTTCTGTTTATGGGGTCTTTGGGGTTTAGTGGTGTCAAATGGTGTTTAGTGTTGTCCAAGTTATCTGTGGAGGTTGGGAAGAATGAGAAGGACATTATCTGAGGTGGAAGAACCTCTGTGACCTTCTAAGGCCATAGCTCAGAGCACATTAAGAAGATGTACAGACAGAGACTGCCTAATCAATGTATTTTCTTATTTAAAACAATGTATGTGAAGTGTTTTGAAGATGGAAAAATACAGACATGACAAAAGTGATGAAATCAATAAATTAGTATCATATTAACAAAAACCACTTCATCCACAGAATGAAGGTTTAAACAAACATTAAATAGGAAAGAAAGTTGCCTGGGAGGAAACCAGTGCTGGAATTAACTGTAACCAGATGCAAAATACCATTATCTTTCTGAACAATGTGAATTTATCTCCAGCAACGGTCCAAAGTGCTGCCACTTACTGTAATGCTAGGACAATAGTTGGGGAGTCTGCTTTGGCAAGCTATAGGCTTTTTTTGTTATAAAAGGAAGAATTCTTACATTATGGGAGGGATAGGCAATGAGACATACATATTTTTTAAATTAAGCAAGTCCTTTCTTCTCTTCATGTGGAATTAACTTAAAAAAAAGAAAAACAAGGAAACTTTTCTCCTATGCAAGTCCTGATGAGCTGTGTAGAAGAATCCAGAATGTCACGGTGCCTCACCACAAGTCTGCCATTGCTTTACTGCACCACCTTGAACAAGCCACTTACCAACACTGTCCTTTTACCCTCTCTGCAGAAGGGATAAACTATCCCAAAGCAGGTGTTAGTATGATAAAAGCAGAATCCAAAAGTGGTTACAACAAGGGAAGTACCGTGTTGTTACAAGAGGGTGACCTCCTCCAGGACAGAAGCATTACAGTGATGGTCTATGTAATGAAGAGGAGGTGAAATAAAAAAAAAAGGGAGACCAAAGCCTAATCAAGGACACTCTCTGTGAATTTGCATGGGCAACTGTCAACCAAGACTGGTTTGAGGTTAAAGTCCACTGGTTCAGCATCTGGTAGGCTTCCTAATCACAGTTTGAGTGTCCCTATGCTATTGAGTTGTCCTCCACAAGTAGTCCCATGGATACTGCTACTGCCCCTGGAGCACAGCACCACTCTGGAAGTGCTGGGTGGTAAGAGTCTCCGCCTAAATCAATCTTCAAAACAGGGATAATATGCCAGAGACCTTTAGTGTATTCACTAAAAGTAATAGTTTTCAAATGCTTCCATAAAGTGGCACAGCTGGAGTTTGAGAAAGCTTTTTATGGCTTTGTGTTTTGCTTTACAAGTAAAGAGCAGGAAGGAATACATGCTATGTATGGCTGTGTTTATAAGAGTGGAGAGATCTGGGTGTGTAGATTGAAATCCTGTGTGGAAGTGTGTGAAGCAAACCAAGTATGTCCTTGGGAATTAAAATAAAAATAACCCGTGACCTTTCCCTAATGAGCTGTGTGAAAGGTTGGTAGTGATGGCCAATAGACTGCACTTGTCATAACAGCATCTCATATGCTGCTTCACAGTGGGAGTCACAGCAAGAGCTCACCAGTCCTGATTTCTCCATCCATTTCCAGCGTAGCATCCACTCTGTGCCAAGTCCTTTAACTACACTCATCCTTGCAGCTACAAATTGCTTTATGTGATATACAAGTGCTCACGGTATACTCAGATCCATTTTCTGTCAGTGTGTAGTTTTCCCCATTTGATTTCCTTTCCCTATCCTGCATTTTTACATGGAGGTGTGTGTGCCATCATGAGCCTTCTATGCATGGAGCAGTTCATTCTGTGCTGCCAGAGGGGCTGGAGTTGTAGGAAACAGTGTGTGGTTGTCCACTAGCTCTGAGGTCCCAATAAGGGAACACACCAAGGTCTGTCCTTGTGCATCTAACTTAGGTTAGAGATGAGTCTTTGACCCACTTTTAGATGTCAAGCAAATCACTTCCAGGGTTTCAAGCCAGTGTTAACAGACTTTTATCTAAACTGTCAATGTGTACTTGATTTTAATTCTTGACCAGGGTTTCAAGCCAGTGTTAAGAGAAGGAAATCCATGCTGTCCTTATGAAGGTACAATACTGGCACAGCATCATTAATAACAGACTTTTATCTAAACCGTCAATGTGTACTTGATTTTGATTCTTGAGAATAATTTTTTCTCTCTCCTCTCCAATGTGGTAGTGTTTCATAACTGTGAGAGTAGTAGTAACTGTGGGGCCTTCTGGCTTTAAAGTAAATGCTTTCCTCAGTGGGAAAATGCCCTCTGGTTCCACAAAGAGCATGCATACCACACTGAAAACGAAAACAAACACTCGTCAGATCTTCCTGCATACATTTGGGAACTTGGGTTCTCATATTTGTGTGTGTGTGTCTTTCTTTTTAAAGACTGATGAGGTTTAGTAGAGAGGAAAATGGCCAGTGTGAGGGATATTTGCTGTTTGCTCAGGGTGCATGTGGGTGGGTGTGAGAGGAGGAAGGGAGAGTCTCCAGGCACAATCAGCCAGCCTGACCTCGCCCCGCACCATTTGAGGCAGATGGGGTGCTTGTGGTGGGAGCAGAGCAGGGTGGCTGTGCCAGCACCTCCAGTGACAGCAGCAGGCTTGCTGGCAGCAGAAGCAAGCAAAGTGGCTTTAAACAAACTCAGCCAGAAGTTTATTGGAGCAAATGCAGCTCTTTTGCTATGTAAGGGACCGTGGTCCATCCTTGTGCCTCTTTGGTTTTCTTCTGAGTGCTTATTAGTGTATTTGCACTTGTGGCACCTAAATATGTCCAATTCAGAAGGAAGGCAGTGTCATCTTTTGCCAGATGATCCAGAGGCACTGTGCTGCTTCATGCAAACTCTACATTCACCCTTGGACTCCGGCACTTCCCTGGCTCCCTCTGATCCCCAAATCCAGGGTGTTTTGCTCCTTCTGAGGTCCTAGGCCTGGTGAGGAAGGGGCCTGTGCCCAGAGAGCCTGGCTATGGAGCTGGCTCCTGCTGGTGTCCTTGGATGCTCAAGGGTGCCTGCCTTTGCTGGTTGGGACCATAATATGCTGTGGCAAACACAAGAATCTATCTAATAAAGCAGAGTTTATTGGAGAATCAGTATGGATCCATACAGCAAATGTAGCTTGCCCTAACTTGTCTGAATCCCAACCTTTGATGTGAGAGTCTCCTTGGTCCCCTCGGAAAAGTTTCAGGACTTGGGTTTTCAGCCTGGTGTCCACAGAATGGACCCCGGTGTCAGCAAGACCCATCTCCTCTGAGGATGAACCAGTTGTGTTTGACCAACGTGGCCCTTTTCTTCCTACTCATCCCAATCATAGGATTTCAGTGTTTCAGCAGTGGCTGTGTCTAGACAGTCAATTACTCTCTGCTCTCATGTCTCTTAAGAAACGTCAGTGCAAATGCCTTCTTTGACCTTGCATGTATAATTATTTGTCTTGCCAATAAATAATGGATTTCTTTGTTGCTGGTTGGTGCCAATTCATTAATATTTTGTTACCTTCTTTCATTTCAAACACACTTAGCATCTCTCCAATCTACTCTTCCACCAAAGCCTGGTCCTTTGCATGGTTCTTAGCCCTTCTCTCAGATGCTACTTCCAAGTTTTCCATAATCCCATTCACTTTAACTGTAGATCTTCCACTGATGTGTGCTATGACATCATCCTAGCTTAGCTTTTGTTCGTGGAGAATGGGATGACTTTTTCCCTCTGCTCATGTGTTCAGACTCAGATAATCTCCTCTTCATTTTGATCATCTCCGTATCAAACCCAGGAATCTCAGTTTTGCCCAGTGAGGGAAAAGGGAAGATATGGGACAAAGTGGGACCAAACCTGGAGGAAATGCACTTTACATAACGCAGAGTAATTTCCCAAGGCATTTAGCAGCAAAGCCCCATGGAGGGCAAACCCAAAATGAACCCGATGAAAGTAAATTCCTAGAAGAGTTGCACTGACGCTGGCTCTGCTTCCCAGGTGATAGCTGGCGGTCCCGGTTCTTCAGTTTTCCTTTTTGAACGCCAAGCCGGGTCAGGTTAGCACGGCGTGTCTCGGGTAAGCCCTCGCAGCACACCCGTGCTTCTGGGGGCAGGAACAGCCCCACGGGAAGCCTGGCACGGCGGAGCTCCAGCTTTGGTTAAAGCCCCTGGGGCACTCCTCTAATTGAGATGCTTAGTACGGGTAATTAGTAAGGGCGCTAATTGTCCGTTTTTAAGATCTCATCTTTCTCACAATGCAAATTGTCTGGTAGACAGGAGAAAAGGCACAGGAACTGTCAATACCTCTCTGCAGACAGCTCACTGCGCTTAAGGAAATAGTCTTTGAGCAGTGCAGTGAGTTTACTGTAATCTGCCCAAAGGCTCTGTTGCTAATTCGGCGCCTTGTGAAAATGATAGCAAACCACCCTTTCTCAGGCAGGCTAGGAATTCACAGTGTGCTTGTCCAGAGGAACTACAAACCTGACAAGGGTTGTAGCTCTCGAATGGGATCAAAAGGGCACGGGGAGAGGGATCAGGGCGGGCAAGCAGGCCGTGCACTGTCAGATCTCTTGGAAAGATGTCTTAGAAAGAGCACCAAGACTGTCCTGTTACGACGCAACTCACTCATGCAGAGCGAGATGCCCTAGCCCCACATTTGAAGTCCACTGCTCCATTCCCTCGCCGTGCATTTGGAAGAGCTACGTGACTGCTCGGTCAGTGGCAATAAAGGCACCTGAATGCTCAGGCTGCCTTTCCAGGGTGAGGGACCCAGGTGTGGCGTGTGCTGGCAGCCACTCTGTGTGCCCAGCTGACGACATTCAGGATGGCCCAGGCTCTCCATCCCCTCTGTCCCGGCTGCCTCACCCTTGGCGATAAGCAATCCATCCCTGCCTGCCTGGGGGCACAGGGGCAGCCCGGCAGCAGCAGGTAAAAAAGGCAGAATTGGGCTGAAGTGTTTGAGGCAGGGATGTCACTGGCTCTGCACGCCGGCCGCTGTTTACCACAGCGAGTGTGATGCACCCCCGCTCCATCCCTGCTCCCACCCTCCTCGCACTGCAGAAACCAGGACATTGGCTCCTTGTGGCTGTTGGTGGGGGTGTTGGAGCGTTCCTCCCACTGATGGAGTATTGCAAACCACACAGCTCTCCGCTGCTTCCCTGGGGGTTAAAGGAACCTGAACTTATCCACGGTTTTACTGAGATCAGCAGGAGACCAACACACAGAGCATCGGCGATGCCTACCCTGCGATGCCAATGAGTTCAGCAGCAAGGAGAGCTGCATCAGTGGCAGCTAATCACGTGTACCCCCATGAATTTATGGAATTTCCTCCCACCTGCATCTTGCTGCTTACTCGGGCTCTCCAAAGCTGTTGCTATTTCCCACAGTGTGCATGTAGCCCCAATCTTGTAAATGGTCCAGCTTACAAATACCAATACTAACTGTGGGATCAGTGAATACTCAGTTCTGAACACTGCTCAGTGGGTCCACATCCCTGCTCAGGCTGCTGGACCAGCTGCTGGCTGGTTCCCATCTTCTCCAGGGATGGTAGGGATAAATAATTTATTCCTGCTTCTCCTTATGCTTGAGGTATTGGTAGGCTGATCTGTGGTGAACAGTGCAACACTCTGTTTGACATGAGCTGTGTAAGTGTAGCCCACTGCCAGACAAATAGTCTGATGTCTTGGGAAATAGTCTTCATTTGGCTCCTGCAGCTGGCTGGCTGGTCTGAAATGCTGATGTTTGCATTGTTTACAGGACGCCCCAGCTGCAGACTACAATTTCCCAAGATTCAGGGTATTTTAGATCTGTGGGCTTGGTTTGGACTCTTGTTGAGAGGCAGTGGCCAGTTGTTTTAAGTGGAGAACTGACTTCACATGATAAATCTGGTTCCTGCAGTTTTGGGCAGTAGTTCAATTAATTCAGTGCATTTGTGTATAAAATATCTAGATTTCAGAAGTCCTTTGTTCCATGAACTATGGAATTTAAAACACCCTTTTTGTTATATGTTTGTGTGCTCGGTGATTTTCACCCCCACTGAAATACATTTGCTCTTCCATATCCCCCGGAGCTTTCTCCACTATTTAGTATTGTCAGCTCCTTCCCAAGTCTCTGTCTCACTCCAAATTTTGGTTGTCTTCTACCTTATAACTGCTGTTACCTCAGCTGTTGCCCATACTCCCATGTCCCCATTCCCAACATCCCCTGGCACCTCTCCTGAACTATTCTCCTGAGAAATCTGTCTGAAAAGCAGATCAAGGCGAAGCACTTTAACTGGATCAAAATTGTATTTTTACATTTTCTGCAACTGTGGCGGTGTGGATTTTACTAGAAACTAAGCACGCTTCATAAGTCTTTGCAAGGCCATGCACCACCAGATCTGGTGCTGCAGCACTGCAGCAGGGGCAGGGCATCCTTTGCCATGCGCAGACCTCAGGCTGCAGTGTTGGGCTGCCATCAAGCTCCCTTAAAACCACGCTGCCATCACCAGAGGATCTTTCTGCATTTTCCCCGGTTCATGTGCCACAGAATGTGAGCCCTGCAGCCACACTCTGTGTTGGAACAGTTTGTTTCTCCCGGTGGAAACGCGTGACTGAGTGGGGCAGTGCTCAGTCTCCACAGGGGGGATGAGCAGAGGCAATTCACGCCCCTCACAGCTTCAGGAGCCCTTGGTCTGACCCCAGGCAGGTGGCAGAGGGGTAGGAGCAGGGCTGAGAGGCAGGATAAGACTATAAGCTTTCAGCAGTGATGCCATATGAGGTCTGCATTGGGTTGACCATGACACAATGCACCCTTCCTTCCAGCAAATGCGGGAATGACCAGTGCTGGGTGCAGTAGGCTAACGTGAGCTTCATGCTTGCCAGGAGGAGGAGGAACAGGATGGGAAGTCCCATCCATTTCTGGGCCTGTTCAGGCAGCGTAAACTCCTTCCTCAGAGCAGGGGGAGCCACCACGTTGTAAATAAGCCACTGCATCCTTTTAGACCCACGCAGTGCCAGGAGATATCAGCCCTTCACTGTTAATACTCTCTTTGTTCCAGAACAGATTTCATCAGTGCCACTGGATGCCTCTTTTCTCTTTCAACAGAAGACATCCAAGTGAACCCAAATCCCCAGAACTTCCATTGAGCAATGGTATCATATTAAAAGAAAACAAACTAGGGTGAAGAAAAGCCCAGTTATGTCAGTTTGCATCAAGATATGAAGACAGATTTCCAGAAGGTTGTGTGCACAGGGATTACAGAGTGATTTGGTAAGCAAGCCAGTGCCCTGAAAATGGGATGCAACAGTGTCAAAACTATTGATGACAGGAGCTGTACTCACACAAGGGAGCAAATCCTTCCTAGTGCAAGTCCAGGTGCCTCAGAAATGTTCTCAGCGTATACCTCTTTTCCTCCACCTTGGACCAATTTGTTTTTCCCTTCCTGCTTCTATAAACCGCAGCAAGCTCATCCAAAAACCTGTCATCCTTTTTAACAAAAGGGTGAAATAAACATCCCAGCGTCACCCTCGGCAACGTGCCTCAGAGAAACTGCTGCAAGATATGACAAGATGAATTCTGCCTTTAAATGTGATACGGAGAGGAAACGAACAACACCCACTTGGAAGAAGCAGCACTGAGGCCCTGCAGAGCTGATCTGATGGTGGCAAGATGGGATGCCAGGGTCTCCTCTCTGGCATAGTATGTGGTCCTCGTGACCCAAAGGTCCAATTGGTCACACCTAGGGCCTTGTCTTGGCAGTCCCCATCAAATGAGGATGGACTTCTGTAAGCCTGGGCAGATAGCACTGGCAGGGCTCTCCCAGCTGGTGTGGAGATGACATCAGGGCAGCTGCACCTGGTTTTGTTAAGCTGGCCGTCAAAAAGGCAATACCCAAGGCAAGCTGATTTTTTTTTTTAAAGAAAAAGGTAATGCTAGTGGATCTAAACTGAAGCAAAAGGAAAAATCTAACTTTAGGCTTGCTAAAGAAAACTCCTAGAAGAAAGAGAGCCACTAGGGAAATAAATGCAGTAGCAGGGAATGAGAAGAAAACATTGTGTGCAGGGCTGTCAGTCTGGTGGCCTTTGAGCCTTCCAAGGGCTGTGCAGGTGCTCTGTGCCCAGCCAGTTGGCCTGCAGGAATTTGGTGCAGAGCTGTACCCACGCATCAGTGGCAGGGGACACTTGCTTCCAGAGATGGGTTTAGGGGTGATCTGACTGCTGAGCTCTCCACTGCATTACTTCTCTTGTGTCTGTTCTGTGCCGTGCAGCTCCTTCTAAGGCAACAGCACAGCAAGTGCAATGCACTGAAATGTTGCCATTTAAAGGTGATCTATGGCTTGTCCTTCTAGTTCTTTGCTTTTAAAGCTTCTCGCTGCCAGGGACCCACCATAAAACACAAAATTGTAGCATGCTCTTCATGGAGAGACTTGAGTTATTTCGACTCAGTGTCTAATCTCAAAAGCACATCAGCAAAATGTATAAAGGATGTAGTCTTTGCCCCAGAGATATGATCTAAACATAGATAAAGCATAAGTAAAAAGATGACATAACAGGAGACTAGAGAGAAACACACTGAGATGTTCTATCTGGGGTATTGCAGCCTTTGCTAAGTTTAAGGAGACTAGTGATGCAATTCTCTGAGAGTGCGTGTGTGCATATGTGTATTTACAACCATTGCTTTAGCTTTAGTTGCTAAAAATTCATCCCATAAATGATTTGAAGTAAAAAAAGTCCTTAGTGGTGCATAGTGATCAAAGGGGATGAAGATGAAAAGAAGATAGAAGTGTAAGAATTTTCCATGGCCACCTTGTTTCCCCTCTGAACCCTCCAAATGCTGCTGAGCTCTGTGTGCTAAAATTGCAACTCCCACATACTCTTATGTCTTCCAGGAGCTCAAGGCCCTATCTCTACCAGTTTGTTAGAGGGCATTAGTTGTAGTGATGGTAAAAATTCTGCCTGGGACATGTCAATCTTTGGCATTCCCGGTGTCTGTGCTTTGGTTCACTTGCTCAGAGAAAACCTTGGGTAGCTCTTGTAACCATGACTGGTTACAAAAATATTCTTGTTGTCTGGAGAATGGGGCTAATGCTTGGCTATATTTCTGCCAGGAGTTTTGATAATTAATTATTTAATCTTTCTAGAGCACTCAGATGTTTGGATACCTCTTGATAGAATCACATATTCCCTTGGCTGTCAAACCACAATAGCACCTTTTCAGCCCTACTGGCGATGCAGCGAGAGATAGTAAAACATCCCCAATGCCTGAACACACTGAGTGACTGGCTCCACCTTTGTCAAAATAAACCACAATAGGTTTCACTACTTGAATGAAATAAAGCCTGAAAGGAGATGTGAGAAATAAATAGTGAGGAGATTAATGCTAGTCTTGATGAAAGACTTCCTGGCTGGCTGCTGTTGCCCAGAAAGTCCCTTAGAGAATATAATTAGTGGGTTTCATGCACACATTAGTAGCATTTCTTCATCCAGTGCCATCCCTGTTCTCTGTGCTCACTTCCTCTTGTGGTTGTCCATGCTTCATGTTCATAGTTTTGTAGCCAGGGCCACCCTTTCTTTTGTGCCTGTGTGGCTGGGCTCATCTGCAATGTACTGCAAAGGTAGAGCAAGGTGGGGGAAGCAGACAATACCCACGTGTCACTGCTGCCTGGATGGGTGTTTGGCTGTTGGAAGGCTCATAGCCTGCTTGGGAATCTGCAGTGCTCAGGAATCCAGTTCAGTGGCACCGAGGGACATCCCGCGGGCGCTGCTGCCATGCATGCCCAGGGTCCAGGCTCAGGTCAGGCTGGGTGCTGAAGCAGCCAGCCTGGGTCACTTGCTTAATCATTTCTAGTCCTTGTTAGCAAATGGTGATGGTGCAGCGTTCCTCCTGGCTGCAAGCCTTGGCAGTACAGTGTGACCTCCACCTTGTGCTGCCATGTGGCACTTGGAGCAAGGTGGGCTGTTCTTTCTCCTAGAACAGGCACAAAATGGCATATCTCAGTATTCTGAAGCAAAGCTGGATTTCAGTGCAAGTCAGACTGAGCTTCAGCAGATCTGAGTTTGATTTTCTATCTCAAATTCAGACATGGATCTGTTCTGGACCTTAGAACAGTTTCTGTTCCCTGTTTACTCTTTGGATAGATAAGATAAACTGAGATCATTGTGATTTTACTACTATAAAGAGTCATAAAACCTAAGGTTTTCATCCTGACCATGCAGAACAGACTAATGACTTCAGAGATATTGAAACCCATCTTTAATCTGTTTATGGTTTTTCAGAATTATAATGCAGTTTAACTGAGCTTGCATAAACTCAATACAGAAGCTCTGCACCTCGTCTTGGTTTCTATTACCTATCTCAAAAGTGGGATTTTTTTAAAAGTCACGTTGAAGTAGGGCTTCAATTACACCCTGTTAATAACTAATAATTTAATTGCTACTTAGTGCATGATCCCACCCCACCAAGGATTGGCATTTTAAGGATTATGCCTGCAGGGGTGAGGACAGTTTGGTTTCAGAGTTGTATCTCCTTGGTGTGACTGATCCTGATGGATTGTGAACAAAATTGTATTGTGAAATACATGTCCTTATTGGAATTGCTGTTAACTTCATAATTGCTCTGTAATTACTAAAGAGAGAGTATCTTACACTTCTGACAGCCAGGTGCACGTATTGCTTAATCTGTCTCCATTATTGACTTGGCTCAGTTCCTGGGGGTGCTTTCCTATTCTCTTTCAGTTGTGCAATACCAAAACTGACTAAATGGTGCGTCTGCTGTTTTGTTCCTGCTTTAGAGCTGACAACAGGAGCAAACAGAGGTGAACTTTGGAGAAGCTGAAGCGTCGGTCTGGCCCCGAGCTGTCAGTGCTGCCGTGAGCTCCTTTCCCGGCTGGAGGCTGCGCTGCCGGCCCCGGGGCAGGCTCCACCCGGGGCAGTGGGAGCAGAGCCGGGCTCGGCCCCATCGCCCCTCCTGCCCTGTAAGCGTGGAGCGACGCTGCAGCAGCTGACAGGCAGCTTTGCCAGCAGCTGAGAAGGCTACCAGGAGGGAGGTCAAGGGTCTTTCTTCTGGAGATCTTCAAGCTGGAATCTGGGTTAGAAAAAGTTTCATCTCAAACAGTGATTAAGAATGGGACTGAAATGAGATAAACAGTGGGTTGTCAGCAGCTTCAGAAGCGATTCCTGCCCTGGGGGAAGTGCCATTCGTCTGTTTTGCTGTATACTGGGTCAGAGCTTATGCTAAAATATTGCAGATTGTCAGCTTTGTCTGTGGCTTTGGGAATATTTCAGTGGCCCTTGCTGCATGCACTGGCATTCTAATGGAGCTTTATGAAAGGGCTTTTTTGGTGTAATCCATCAACAGATAAGCCCAGGGAGAAAGAGAAGAAGAATTCAGAGCCTCTCCCAAGAGAGGCAGCAATGAAGATGCATGCATTAAGCATCCTCCTCTCCCTTTGGTACACCCTGCATAGCAGGGCCTCCAAGGATCTCATCAAGCACAGTGCTAGCTGAGTGGGTGTCCTGCCTGAAAAAAGCTTTTCTTAATAACCTTTTTACTTACATGTAGAGCATAAAGTTCTTGACTTTCTCTTTTCCCAGGGATATAAATGTTTCAGGTATATGTGACCAAAAAGCAACAACCCCATGGAGGTATTGTCAATTTTTATTGACTTTCCAGTAAAGCAGAAATCGATGAAACAGGTTACTACAGATACAACTTGCTTGTTATGCATGTGACAGCCATGCCGAGCTCTGACCTGGCAATAATTTCTCCCAACATCGATGTTATGCCTCCAAGGCCACCAGCAGTGTTCAGTTCCCAGGCAGCAGGAGCCCACGGCAGGCTGCAGAGCACCCCAGCCCATCCGCAGCTCTACCCTCTCTCCCCTGCCCATAAGCCTGCAGGGCTCAGATGCTTTTGTTTGCGTCCAGCTCCAAGCATCTGCCCCTCAGGGGGTGCTTCTGCCCAACACCTTTGCTGCCACAGCCCAGGCTACCTGTGGCCTGTTTTCTGGACTCATTACTGGAAACTTTTTGCATCTCGAGCTTTGTGCGCTCCTCTGCCAGGAAGATGGAGGTCCCCTTGGGTTATGGAGGCAAAAAATTGTCTCTTTTTGAAGATGTTACAAGTGTCATATTTCTCTTCAGTCACTGTTTCAAGCTCAGATGATGCTAGCATTGCTTTCTTACCCTTAGTGGACTGAAGGCATATGAAGCATCTGGCTTCCCCTGACCTTTTTTTGGTTGTCTGCTTATCCACATAGAGTAGAAATTGTCTTTCCAAGAGCCAAGAGTGCACTTTGTATTATAATAGGTGAACTTTTCAGCTGCCACAGCTCCCCTTTTCCTCTGTTATTAGTATCCCTTTTCTGATAAGAAACTTTTTAGATGCAAGACACCCAGCAAAATACTGACATTTCAAGAGGTGCTGCAAAAGACCAGAAAAGGGAATTTTTAATTTCAGTAAACAATTGTGTCTTCAAGGCCTCACAGCTGGTGCAGTTCTAGGAAAGACTTTGAACTAGAGAAGGATATGAGATTTTTTTGCAGTGACTCATACTCTTTATAGATTACCAGTTTCACAGCCTTGGAGGCTGATAAGTCTGTCCACAGAGCAGGTGCAACAAGCACCCTGTGGAGGCCTTGCTGGGCGCAGGAGGGTTGTGTCAGTGTTGCTGCAGGGAGATATGGTTGTGTGGATGCCCTTGACTTCTCAGCCCCGCTGTTGTGCTTGCTGTGGGGGCTCCCAGGGCTTTAGGATGCACAAACATCTATGCGGGCACGGCAGGAGACTGGAGAGGATGGATGCATGTCTCATGATGCAAAGTTGAGCTGCTAGAGAGTGCAGGGAAGAAAAAGTCTATGTGGGGAGTCTGGGGGAGAGACCTGCACAGAGGCAGCTGCTCGCCATGACATGGCAAAATGAATTCCAAGTGCCTTCAGGTACATGATGACAGTGGCCAGAGTGTGTGTGAGTGGGCACTCAGCTCTGCCCCTCAGCATCCCCGGGTCTGAAAGGAAGCCTGAATGGATGTCACAGACAGCCCACCTTGTTCACAGTGTGTTGTTATTGCTGCTGTACCTTCCTTTCCAAAAAATGTACAGCTCCTTCTAAGACTTTTGCCAGGAAATGGAAGTCGAGGAGATATGTAAAAGAGGCATGACTGTGCTTTGGTACATACAGTTACTAAATAGTTACTGGTCCACCTTGGAGTTAAGGCCTCACTATAAGTGTGACCTTGCAGTGACTGACAACTGACTAGCTTTGGGAGCTGCAACACTTGGTTGTCTTTCTCTGGCTGTGGCATGTTCCTAAATGTCCTCCCTCCAAATACCATGTCCAGGTGCTTTCTACACATATGCAGAGCAAATGAGATGTTTGTTTTTTCTCCAGGAAGACAACTTAGACCTCTGGTTCTGTCATCAGTCAGATGAGAGGCAGCTGCTCTAGGGCAGCTCCTATTCCCAGTCTGCTCTGGAATGTATATTCTCCCAGATGTTTGGTTCTCACTGGAAACAAATTTAATGTGGGAGCATTTTGTAAAAAGGTCCTGTCAAAATTTGGTCCCACAGTTGGGCTAAGTGATAGCACAAGGTCTCCTTCTCCCCGGGGGCTGTGTCCTGGGCTGTGTGGCTCTGTGGAGCGTTGTTGGCTCAGCATTACACAGTGGTGATGCAACTCCTGGTATCATGATGCACCTTGGCCCCGGCAAATATAAAAGGCCTCATCCTGCAGGCCTCAGGATGAGCTAGCAGCAGGTAACTCCGTCTTTATAACTCTCTTTATAATGTTTGGAGGCAGTGGCTTGTGTGGAGGTGGGAGGATGGCATACATTTGTCACTGCCTGTCGATTACCTTGAGGCAGGTTAGCCAGGTTGTAGATTAACTGTGCACAAAAGCCTGGCAATTACAGAGCCATTAGAGATATGCCATTAATGTATATCCTTATGTTTATGACTTCATTCTTCCTTAACCCTGTTTCTCAAAGACAAATACACTGAATGTGTGGTGTTTTCTCAGCCTGGGCTGACGCAGTCTTTGTGTGACCTGCCTTACTTCTAAATGAGATGCGCCCTCCTGCCTGCCCTGCCTGTTCTCTGCTGATCCACCCTGGGTCTCAGCAGGATGGCTGGGACTGAGAGGCCTCAAGGAAATGCCCATCAGAGCTGCTGGGCATGGGCTGTGGAAGGAGAGGGCCTTGTTTGTGCCGCCTGCAAGCACCACACACGACCTGCTGGGAGCTGCCTGCCCTGCTGTGGTCACAGGGGCTCAGCTCCACTGGGGCTTGTGGAAACCAAAATACAGCTTGGTGTAGGAAGGAAGGCACGAGAACAGACACTGTCTTGAAACTGAGCATTGGCTGTGGAGGAAGAAGGGAGTAAGCAACCCCTGGACAGAGGGAGAGCAGGGTGAAGCCTGCATCCCTGCATCCTCCCCATGGAGGCCCCCTGCACAAAAGGCAGACAGAGTGTGGTGTGGGGATCTGCGGGCACACCACGGAGGTATTTAGATTCCCCTTTGTGAGCTGGCAGGCTGTGTGCATGCCATGCATCCTGGCTTGACAAGAGGAATAGCCACCTCTCCTCCCTGCTCTCTGCTACCATGCCTGCTCTTGTGAGGCCTGGCTTGCTGCAGGCAGGTGGGAGCAGGAGTAGACTCTGGCCTCACAAGGGGGCCAGGGATGTGCTGGTGTGTGGAGTCATTCTTCTTGGCTGTCAGGGAAACCAGTGTGCTTCAGCCTGCAGAGCTGCTTCCAAGGCCTTCTCATGAGCTGGCTGATTTCTCTCTTAATGCACACATTATATTGGCATGGCTGTTGAATGAATGCAGAAAGTGCTGGGAAATGCATGTTGACTTACAGACAGCTGGAGATTTAGTGTGATTCACAGAAACACCCACAGCTGAGAAAATACTCATAAAAGCAACCAGCCACTTACTCTACCTTAACACTTCCACTTCTGGCTGGGACAAGGAATTGCCAGCTCCTCAGGAAAGCAAGTGGGCAGGCTCACTCAGGTGTGCCTGAACTGTGGGAGGAATTTGCTTTGAAAACATTTCTGATTCAGCCTCGTAAACGCAGTCTTTTAGCCCTCGTGCTGGACCAGGTCAAACCCATTGATGACATCAGGCAAGGGACTTTCAGCACATTTGGGAGAGTAGTAAGAACAAAAGGGGAAAGACAAATCCAGACCCAGATTTTGCAACACTTTTGAAAAACCCCACCAAACCCCTGAGCCAAAGAAGGCTAAGCTGGGGAATACCATGAGCACAGTTTGCCTCTTGGGCCTGTCTCCCACGCTTCTCTTTCTCTCCAGAGAGTTGCAACTGAGCTTGCAAACAGAAAATAAACCCAGTGTCCTTGACTTCAGCAAGTCTCTGTGCATGTGGCAATGGTCCCATGAGCATCAGCAGGACTGCAGTGCCCAGGAAAAGCGGCTCTGGCATAGGCTGAGGCTGGGAGGCACTAGTGAGCCCTGGGGAGGGTAACCCTCTGGCTGCCTTTAGTGCCAGGCTCAACCCATGGCTGCCCATTAGAGTGGTAGACAGGGTAGGGAAAGGGGGGCTTCAGGAAGAAATAGCTTTTTGGGAAATCCTCCATCCTTCTCCCTGATGCTGTCCACTGCAGTGTGAGCAGACCAGCAGATGTTTCACTGACCATAGCCTTCCATGGTTTCAAATTGCAAAGTTCTGTCTTTCTTTCTTCCTTCTCCTCTTCAAAACTAAAAAAAAAAAAACCCCAAACCCAAAAAGACTCCATCTGCTTCCTAAAGTTTAGAGATCTCTGGAAGGTGCAGAGTTAACAAGGTGGAATTTGAAATGAAATGGATTCTGAGCTTTAAAAAAAGCAGAAAACACAGGACTGAACACTGAGTGTAGTCTTACCGTGGCACCAAGGCACCCTGCTGTTAGAATGAAACACTCCTGCGCAAAGTGTACACTGACACCCTCTCCCTTTGCAAGCAGAATTAATCATACTTATGTGCCATATTCCATTTTAATTTTTATTGCACAGTCCAAGATTAAAGGTTAATGTAGTACATCTCCCCATCTCCACTCCCATTACAATGGAGTGCTTTGAATAACTATTAACTTCTCGGTTAACTGAAAGAAAATTGTTAATCATCTACAAGCTTATGTTGCATAAAAATTGTTCTCTTTCTCCTGACTGTGGGAGAGCCCTTTCCTCAACACTGACCTTCAACGACACCTGGTACCTGCAGCCTGCAAAGCACAGAAAATCATATTACATGGGCTTATCTGCCAGCCAAGGTCATAAACTGCGTGAATCAGTGGAGTGCAACTTATGTTTCTTGGTGTTGATGTTGATCCAACATCCAGTTCTTCTTCCAGCAAAGATACCATTCTCCAGGTCTTCAGAAAGCACCTAAGGAGTTGTTTTGTTTAGAATTTAGCAAGTGAAGGCTAATCTGCGGAGCGCTGGGCGTTGCTGGGACACCCAGGGTGACAGTACAGCCTGTCCTTGCTGCTGCCCAGGACGTGTGCAGGCCGGCAGGCGTGTGCACCCTGCGGGTCCGCGGCGGGGCTGGGGCTGCCTGCCCCAGGGGCAGCTCTCGACAGGGATCGGCCACGTGCGGAGGGGGCAAGGCCCCGCAGACTTTGGCATCCCCCTGCCAGGGGACCCTCTTGGCACCTCAGGTGGGACGTGGGGGCTTCTGCTGCTTTCTGCCCTCTCGTGCAGCTGCTGCAAGTGGCCGAGTTTGGCTGCAGAGGTGCGGCCTCCCTGTTGAGTGATTACATGGAGGAGGCTTGAGTCCAGCCATTTGGGAAATAAATCACCCGCTGTTTGTGAAGTAGTGGGGACGGTGAAAGATTAGACTGTAAGCCTCACAAAAATCCCCTTCTGGCTGTAAAGATGGGCTGTGGATGTTGTGTTTTTTAGCTCTTTAAATGATTATTTCTGTGCCAGACTTATTAGGCAAGATATTGTTGGGATCTTGGCAAAGAGATAAATACGGCTGCAGGCTCCACAGTCGCTCCTCTCCACATCTGGTCACTGTCAGGCCTTCAGCTAATAGGCTGAGGTCTGTGTGCTACAGTAAACAGCCTCCGCAGCTGCTAGGGGCGAAATGTAACTATATACTGCTCCAAACACAAACATTTCCACATTAGGCATTGCATGTCCTCCCCCGGCACAGAGCTGCAGCCACTGACCTCAGGAGTCTGCACTGCATCAGCTTGCCCTGGCTTCTCCTTGGCCAGCAAATTCTGTCTCTTTTTATGGCTGTGACTCTTGAAAGTGAGAGCAACAGCCCCTGCTCAGGTCAAGCTGCATGTGGCCAAGCATTGTGCAACCTCCTGCAGATGGACTCAGTGCTGAACAGCAAGGAGCCTGGCCAGGAGCCTGGCCAGGAGAGACTTGCTGGGGACAGAGGGCAAGGTGGGGAGAATTGGGTGGTGCCAGCATCAGGGAGCTGCTGAAGGAAGGGTTTTGGAGGAAGGCACAGATCTCCTGAGACTTTCTAGACAAATCTGGCTGGGTGTCATCCCCCTACCCCTCCACAAGCCCTGCAGAGAACTGGGAGCTGCTCTTGCCTGGACTTCAGAAAAGCTTCCGTACATACAAGCATGAGGTTTCTGTGTACAGTGGCCGACTTCCCCAGCAGTGTCCTTCCTCCCCTCCTCCTCCTCCTCTGTACTTTTCTCTGCTGTCCAAGGCCAGGAGCAATTTGGTCAAGACTGCTTTCAGTAAGATGTTTGCTACACTTGTCTCATCAGCTGGAGCCTTTGTTCACCCATATGATAGAAATATAATCCACTTCCATCCAGCATCTGCAGGAGACCTCACTCACATGTGAGGAAATCTGTGAGTGGAGGGGGTTCCGTGTAGCTGTTTTCAGGTCTGGCCTGTTCCCAAGTTGTTGCAGAGTTCTGTCCTTCAGTGCCTGCTCCAATGTACTGGAGAGATGACAGAGCTGAGGGAGGCTTTGCCCCAGTGCAGCAGTTGGGTGCCTAAAGCAATCTTTCCAGAGAAGGCTTTTCTGACACCCGGCATCCAACACAGCAGGTGTATCCCAGGCACCAGCCCCTAGTTTGGAAATTCAGCCTGCCGGGCTGACCAGGCCCTGCTGAAATACCTTCTGATTAGTAAGGTGCTAGCCCATTCACAGCAGCCCTCCAGCCTTGTCCACTGCACGGCGCCGCTTGGTGCTGCAGGGAAGAAAGGCGCCTCTTGCTGTTTGGTTGACTCCAGGCTGGATCAGCTGGCCAGGTGCATGGCCAATTTCCATTGCTGCTTTGAAGCTGAGAAGTATTTTGAAAAGAATGGAGCCTTTAGCCTTGTAAGTAAAAGCCATTTATCTTACCATGAAAAAGTGCTGGCATGGAAAAATTCCAATGCTATGAAAGTCTCTTTTCCTGAATGTCTTGGATACTTGCTGGATTAGGTTCACTGGTAAGGAGCTCGGAGTTATGAATGTGTCCTTTACAGAAATGAGCTGCAGAAGGAAAAGACAAGCACTGGCACGCTTGTAAGTGGGACAGAGTGAGATTCCCTATGGACCAGATATTTCTGAGATTGCTTTTAGAGGTATGGTCAGTATTGCTGCAGTGAGTTGAGGTGGTACTAAATCCCCTATTGTAGCCATAGCTGTTACTATTTCCCAGGGGTATAGTATCTGGAGAACACCTCACATAAACAAAAGCTAAGCACTGTTGGCTCTGCTCTGCCTGGCTGTTTAATAACGCTTTGTGCTGCATATGGACAGCGTCAGAGTGTTTTATAGACGCTGATGAAATTAGCCTCATGATGCTCTGGCGAGGTGGGGATGTGTTATTAGCCCTTTCCCTGGGCTCAGTGTGTGTGTGGTGTAGGATTCCCAGCAGCGTGGGGTGCTCGTGCCTGCACTTTCCAGCGGGAAACACCTCGTTGGGATGGGACCTTCTGCAGCCCTTGGTCTGCTCCAGCACTCCCTCTCCAGACGGTTTGTGACCCCTGGTACCAATGGTGGGTGTGTGAGGAGGTGATGGCAAACCTGCTGCCATGTCACGCCCCTGCTAGGCACAGACTTTCTCCTGGGTCAGAGCAATCTTCCACCACTCAAGGTCTGCTGGCGGGGACAGAAAATTCAGATCCTCCTCTCGAATCACTAAGCATGTCTGCTACATTTCAGGACCTTATGTCAGCTTGCAGTGGCTGAGGTCCAGGACTTTTCCTACAATGTGGGATAGTGGAGATACTGGAGACAAGCTCTTTTTCTTGCATTGTGCATGGCTCTCACCTGTTTGGGTAGAAGATGGAGTGTTGTCTGCAACAGCTTTGCAATGATCCAGCCCTGCTCACGTGCAGCACCCCAGTTTTGTCACAAACACCAGTGCTGGCCCCGGGGTTGTACTGAAGCTACCACTGATGCATTGCTTTAAATAGATCCTAAGCAAACCTCTCTGTTTGTTTTTCTTGACATGGTACTGACTGGTGCTTTCCAAGAAACAAGGAAAAAAAGCTGGATTCATAGTGGTGACTTTGACTCCATCTGGCAAAAGCAAACTGATCTCCTAAATGAGAAAGGCACAGCCATTAATAGAAAAAGTAAACAGGTCACTGTGAGAAGCAGCCTGTTCCTTTTGACCCAGTGGCTGCCAGTGACAAAATCACACTGGAACTTCATTAGAAGATGCCCCCCCTTTAGGATTTTCTCTGTCACGAGAAAGCCGAGGGTCTTTCCAGACCTTAGATGAGATCTGCATATGGAGTTTAGTATTGGATTTCATGTGGTTTGCTGCACTTTACCCTGCTCTGCTAGGTAAATATTTTGCTTCCAAATCATCATTTGCCTTTCTGGGTCCCGTGGCCTGTGAGGCTAGACCAGACTGGGGAACTATCCTGCATTCTGCATGAAATAAACTTCTGTGAACCCCTCAGAACCTTACTAAGACACTCCTTTGCTGTGTTACTGCCTTCTAGCTGAATATTCAGCCTGTAGAAACTGAGAAACCACCCTGCCTGTGTGCCAGTAACACACAGGCCATTGAAAGTGGTCTCCATAACTCAGAGTGGTGGGAAGATGCTGTGCTCAGGCTGTCAAAACATTGTGCTGGAGGTAATTATTTTCATGATGGGCAGAGCCAAACCTCATATTGCAACACAGGCTTAAATATGGATGTACTTGAAGACTTTGTCAGGTCTTGAAGACTTTGACAGGTCTGGATCTAAATTTCATGACTAGTTCATGACTGTCTTAGAGGCTGACTGTGCTATGCACTCCTGAAATCCGAACTGTCCACCTTGTAAAGCTCCACCTCACAAGAGAAGCTGCCAACAGTGTTACCTATGCACAGCACATTGGGTGGGCTCCTCATTGTGGGGGTGGTGGTGAAAAATACACTTCAGTTTTATTTTATGGCTATGTTCACACATCTTATTAGGCATACAAGCACTGCTGGGGAGAGCTTGGGGCAGGTTTTTTCTTCCATGCCACTTGGTGAGCTGTGGGGAGAGCATGAACACACCAGAAAGGCTCTGCCCTACTGGCCCTCCTCTTCCCAGCCTGTTGCTAATTAGAGCTCAGCTTAAGCTACAAAGCTTGAGTTTAAGGGTCACTTCTGCAAACTCTCTTATCATGACATGTAACATTAACACCAGCAAGCAGTCTTGGTGTGTATGCAGAAATTCCATCCTCGTCCAAGTTGACTGCTGGCCTTTTGCAACTCTGCTTGAAATTTGGGCTCTTTATAATCTGAACGATAAATCTCTGGTGCTTCCCACTTGGGTTTTTTTCTGCTGCCTGTAGTGCCCGGAATATATGTTAACAGTCTATTGATGGAAATGATAATTAGGGGATTTGTCATGAGAAATGTGCATGAACTTTTCAAGCTGTCATTCAAAAAAAGATTTTTTACAGTCAACTCTCGATTATCTGTGGGTGCATTCTCTGAGCTGCAGATTAGATGTGCCATGTTTAAAAAATGCAGAACTCTTTCAGAGCCATTATAAAGTATAATGTACAATGTTTTTTCTCTTTGTTTATAACCTCATGCTGCATCTTCAACTTTATTTTTTTTTTCCCCAAAGGTAAATGTATTAAAGTATTACATTCCTGGGGCCTTATTTATTTATATTTTGTATTATTGGTTTTGCTTT
The DNA here is from genome assembly GCA_013397295.1 of Polioptila caerulea. Lineage (NCBI taxonomy): Eukaryota > Metazoa > Chordata > Aves > Passeriformes > Certhiidae > Polioptila > Polioptila caerulea. Next base: position 74,244 of record VYXF01006331.1, on the reverse strand, counting down.
TCTTTCTTTGGCCTCATTACCCCAGATACTGAGAGCTGAACATATCAGCTTATAGCATCTGTGGAGGAGGGCATGTGACATGGTAACCTTTCCCCAGCTGTTTTCTTTTCTTCTAGTGCTGCATAAGAGTTTCTGCAGTGTGATGCTGCACAGCCAGATGGGCTGGAGAGGAAGAGGAAGTGCTTTGCTGTGAAAGAAAAAAAAAAAGGTCTGTACCTGAGGAAACACGAGTGAGTGACAAACAGCTGAAAGAGAAGGGATGTCTTAGAAACCATTTGTCAGGCTGAAGAAACGTCAGCTTGTTAAAAACAGTTAAAAGGATGAATTGACAGACGAAGGCTCAGTGCAAATTCAGCTGCCATCACTTCAAAAGCCCTCACAGCTGAATCAGCAAATTTCTGTTTCCATACATAATGGATGCAGCCAGCGTGCCATTATGATGCCCACAAGAAGACTTGTGTTAAGCTCTTTAAATTAGCTGTTTATGATAGTCACACTCTATAGCTGCAACTTATTTTTTCCTGGGCCTCCTTGTCGTCTCATCTCGTGCCTTTTGTCTTTGCAGCCCTGGGAACAGCTGCCTAAGCGAGGCTTTTGGGAAGGGAGTGGTACTGACTCAGTGCTGCCATGCCGAGATTTCCAGCCGTGCCTGTCCCGCTCTCGCCGGCCCGTGCGCTGCCTGCGGAAAGCCGGTGCCGCCGGTCCGCGCTCCGGCACTGGGCACACTTGGAGCCGCTCCTTGCCCGGCATCCCCCCACTGCCCCAGCCGCCACAAACACCCTTCCTGTGCCTCCAGCCCTCCCAAGGGCCCCTGTGTCGGTCGCTCCGGCCCGGAGCTGCCGCTCCTCCCGCTGGGCTCTGCTCTGGGGTGCGTTCCCCTCCTGCCTGGCTGAGCCCTGTCCATGTCAGCCTTGGGTACAGCTCGTGCTGGAGAAAGACCCAAATTAACCTCACCAACCAGGCTTTGGCAACCTTCGGTTTGATTATAATCAACACTGGCTTGATTATAGAGTTCTCTAAGAATTGAGACCTGTCTTTTTTTCAGTGTTGCTTGAAGAGTTTGGAAGTAGCTCAGGATCTTCACAAAAACCCCTGCTGAGTAAAGAATTATTGAATGATGGTCAACATTAACCCAAAACCTACTGCCCTATGATAGATTTAATCTCCTATTTTTGGATTTTTTTTTTTTTTTTGAGTGGAAGGAATGAAGAGGAATAAGAAAGAGTAAAAAAAAATAACGCACAAAAATACTTTTTCTGTGAAAACAGAATAAAATTATATAAAGTTGGCATCTTTTTATTTGAATCAGAAGATTTTCTGAAAGCAACTTTTGGCTGATTTTTTTTTTTTTTTTTTAAGCCATTGGTTGAGAAATGCCAACCAGGTCTGGTATCTTATGAGACATGTTGCACTTAATAAAACTGCAGGCAGGGAGGCAGAAACAATACACCCATTCATCTCCCTGAGCCCCTCGCCCCCTTCCCCTGCTGCTCCGCTCGCTCCCGAGGGTGCGAGCCCTACCAGGCGATGTGAGCCCTTCCAGTGGCTTCAGTGTGACTCCCAGGCTAAGCAGAGGTTTCGTAAGCCACAGCTGCAGGGCAGCAGCCCGCAGGAGATAAGGGAAGCACACCTGCCTGCCGGGGGGGATGCACGGCATCTCTGCCGCGGGGCGGTGGCAGCCGTGACACCTCCGGTGGATTTGCTGTGTGGAGGCCAGCAAAGCACAGCGGAGCAAGCAGCAGTGCTGGCTAATCCCGGTTTCCTTACACGGGCTGTTTGCTTCCCTCTCTTGACCCCGGGGAAGTGTGAAAGCTGCGTTGCTGGTGGAGGAAGGATGGAGCAGCGGGAGCTCCGTACAGCACCCTTGCAGTGGCAGGGCAAAGCTGCCTGCCGGGGCTTCTCCTCGCTGTCCCGCTCCAGAGGTGGGACCAATGGGGACGGCAAAGCGCTTCTGGCCCCCGGAGGCATAGGCAATGTTTCTGTTTGCTGTGCTATTTCGGGAAGTTTTCATAAGGTAAACAAGGGCCTCCTCTTGATGCGCTGAGGTCATTAGCGAGCCGTAGGATGGTATTTACATTGCTAAGGTATTCGCACAGGCTCTCTCCCAGACGGCAAGTTCAGCAGGGAGGAGGTGACCTTCAACGTTTCTTGTTTTGCCCTGTATCTGGCACGCAGGGGGCTGCCTGTTCGACTGGAGTGCCTGGGTATTGTAACCAAAATAAATCATCCTTATCATGGCTGGTGGCAATACTGCGGTGGAAACAGAAACAGGCACCTACTTTGCACTTTGTGAAAGTGGCATCACTGCGAGGAGTGGGATGGGAGGTTGGAGGATGAACTCCAGACAGCTGCAGCCACCACCTGTCCTGAGCAGGGCTCTCCATTTTGGGGCCAGCCTCCCTGCTTGGCATGGATGAAACCCTGTGCATGACAGGGGAACTGATTTGCTATCCAGACTAAAGCAAATAACTGCTGGGGAGTTTCTAATGAGAGAAAAGGAGAGAGTGTGTTGATGTACTGGTTCAGCCTATCACAAATTGACAAGGGAAGCCCCCAACCCTCTGTCTCTCCCCTCCCTGTGCAAATCACAATATACAGCTTTTCATTTTGGTTTCCTAGTCTGTTTCAATGAGTCGTAGAACCATTCAAGACTGTTGGGTTTTTTTCTGTGGATTATATGGTTCTCACACTGCTGAGGGCTGACTGATTGAACTGTCATAGTACTGAAGAAAATGAGCACCTGGAGAATCTACTGAGAGCAGCAGTGCTGTGAATACCATAATCATAGGAAAAAACTTTACAGTTTGCATTGCATAGAGTTGCATTCAAACACAGCAACTGCATATAAGAGCAGGCCATGAGCTGAAGACTGAATTCTCTGATGCTCAGTAATGTGTAATAATTCTTTCCCTTTGAAGGAGGATTTGTAGAGACCCTGTCCAGCTGCAGATTTTCATGGAGCTTGTAGCAGCAACTTCCTATCTCAGAGGCCAGAATGTTTCAAAGAGGATTTTCCGGTTGTTGTCAAGGAAAACAGTTGTGGGAAAGGTGGGGAGATGTGCAGGGAAGAAAGGGCTTGTGCTTGAAGCAAAGCCAGGTGAAGGAGGTCCTGCCTCCAGTGTGAGGAAGGCACACACACTGCTTGTAAATCCATGGCCTGGCCATAAGGCAGGATGAGCATGAGTGGTGTGGGGCACTCAGGCTGTTGAGCACTTTGGTGTCCGTGGGTATGAGATGTCACTCGCTCGCTGCAGGCCCTTCAAACCCCAGGCGAAGGCGCTGGCTCCACCACCTAGGAGAGGGAAGTCATGGGCATCCCAGAGCAGGGTCAGTCAGGGAAAGTGCCTGCCTTGAGCTATCCCATGTGACATCCCCGGGGATGCTCTGCACCCTGGCAGAACCAGGCAAAGGGCTTTAAGATGAATTGCTTTAATGCTTCCACACTCCTCCTTCTCTCCCTGCCTCAAAGAGACAAACCTTAGCTTTGAAGCCTTTGAAATTACATCAAAGGATGAGATTTCCAGAAGAGCTTAAGGGAGTTGGGTGCGTTTGTCCCATTGATGGTCAAGAGGAGATGGGTGCTTAATCCCTGGAGGTGCTTTGAAAATTTTGTCCTATGTGTACATCCTTGCTGGGGAGAAAGTGAGAAGCAGCTGGCAGCTCCTTGGCTTTGTAAAAGGCATATCTTGCTTTTCTTTCGGAAGATAAAAATGATGGAATTGAAAATTATGTCCAAAACTCAAGTTTGCCATGAAAACTTCCAACTGTTTTTTAAAGAAGGATCTTAAACCAGCCTGTGACTTTACCTGATACAAAAGATGTATCTGCTGATAACTGAGGGGCTGTTACTTTCTCTCCCTTCGCATCACTGCGGGCATTGTGTAACCTTGCTGGAATTCTGTCAACATGGAGGCTGTTCCCCGTGCAGGTAGTGCCAGTTCTCTGCCTCCCCTGGTGCCATCTTTCAGCAGTACTTTAGTGCTGTGCTACTTTTTGACAAAGGGCATCACCACTTGTTTGCTTCTGCTGGTGAATATGAAACCCGTGTGGTTTAACTCATGACACCCTGGAAGGGGAAACTGCGAGAGCAGCGTGCACTCTTGGGATCTTCTCATGCTGCCAGTGCTGATGCCAAATGGCTGCTACCAGGCTGGCTTGGCACCCTGAGCTGCGGACAGGACTTGCTGGGAGCTGTAAGTGCTGTTTTGGCCAAGCCTGCTCAGAGTGAGGAGCCACCAGCCAGGCATGGGAGGTGTGGGGCTACTGCTGGTACCCGTCCTTGGGGCTGATGGTGACCAAGAGGAGAGGCGGTGGGAGGAGGTCATGGCTGGGAGCTCTGGCTAAGGGTTGGTGTTGATGGGCTCTTGCAGAAAGGCAAAGGAAACTGGGCTGCAGCCTTGCTGTTGTGCTATTTTTGTTCAAGGTAATAACAGGAACTCTGCTGTAAATAAAAATAGACTAGTGAAGAATTTCCCGAGTCTGTCTCTGCTCATTTTTTTCCTGATGAGGAATTATCCCACTCCAGAAGAGTAAATCCTTTCTGTCTGCTCCTTGGAAACTGGGACAATAACACTGGAAGCGAAAGAAGAGATTGTGGAGTTGTCACGAGGGCAACAGCAACATATTGTGCACTGGGTGCCAAAAATGCCTTCTTTAAAGCAAACAATGGCCGCGCTCTGCGGGGCTCCTGCTGGCAGAGTGAGGGCAGGCGGAGGCAGTGTCTCTGCTCTCGGTGCCAGCCCCTGCCGAGGCCGGGCTGGGTGCGGGCCCCGTCTCCCGGCTGCCCCAGGGGCCCTGCTGCCGCTCCTGGCTTGTCTCCACCGCATCCCTCCCCTCCTGCCCGTCACCCACACTTGGCAGCACCTCACCTTTGGAAGCACACAGCGTTCCTGCACCGGCTGATAATCAAAGAAGGTGTGGGAGGTGTGACCTTCTTTCCCTGACGATATCAAGTGCCTTTTTCACAAAAGACAACATTTTGCTGAAAAGGCGGTATCCCCGGAGGCCCTTTTTTCTCACCATGTGATATGAAAGTCTCCCCCCCTAGCCACTGAATGTGTCTTTTGATTAATAACTGCTGCATTAACTGCACTATTCCCATCGAGCCAGGAGACTCTGACAAGAGTTGGACTGACCTTTGTCACAGTCTTCCTGCCCCTCCAGCGGTGCTACATGGTGCTCACTTGCCCCTTTTCAAGTGTCCTTCGCGTTTGAGGAAATCCCAAGTTACCAGGAAATGCAAAGGCATCTTAGCAGGACTTCCAGCAGATGCTTTGGGGAACCTGCAGATGTGCTGCAGACCGCAGATGGGTTGTGGCCGAGTCAGAGGCAGCGTCACACAACCCCAGGTGAAAAACTTAACCCTGCCGGAGGGCTCTGTGCAAAATGCACGCTCATGCTTCCCATCCCAGCCAGGGTTTGTAGGGAGGGTTAGTGACTCACTAGGGGTGGGAGTCTTGTTAAAGCTGTCATATGGAGGGAGCGTCAGAAGCTCACCCAGTTTCAGGTGTTGATTTTTGCATTCTCGGCTATTCATGGCTACAGTCCCGAGATGGATAAGCCCACTGTTATTGTCTGTACAGAAAGTGAAGACAAGAAGTGTTGCAGTGTGGAACTAGGTAGTGGTTACTGCAACTGCTCCGAAAGCATCTTCTGAGAAAGCCGCCTGGGCAGGCACAGTCACTGAAACCACACTCACACACACCGCAGACAGGTCAGCAAAACAAGGTGAGAAGGATCTCCCGTATAGAATTCCTGCGAGGTTTATTGCAGACTCACACCAAGGGGATCCAAAGACAGAGACAACCCATGCCAAAGAGCTCCAGGGACCAAAGACAGGATTCAGTGCAGTGTCTCAGGTTAAGTAGGGTCAGGAGCCAATGGTTTGGGGATACAGGGGTGGTACAAGGGCAGGGCAAAGGGCAGTGACCTATAGAAACTGAGACAGATTCACCCAGGTGCTGCAGGGCACCCTGGGGGGAGTTTTTGTCTTACTCCAAGCAGCAAGGCATTCACGAAGCCTGTGGCATATTCCTCCAGGGCATAGGCTCAAGAACCTTCACAAAGTGGCATCTACTTTCAGAAGCAAATGCTGGAATGTTGTTGGATTTTTCTGCCCCAGATTGTAAGACAGTGTTTTCAAACCCCTTATTTTGGAGAAGTTTGATTATGCTTTAACTAAAGCCAAAATGTCAAAACATAGAAGGCGCTATATCTTCCCTGAAAGTGTTACCCTTTTTTATAAAAGCCAGTCACTGATGTTGATGGATAGATGCTTTGAAGAGAAAGGGGAGGTACTTGTTTCTGGTCCCAAATCCCAGCCACCCTATGATCAAACTTCTGATCAAAGTTTAAAAAGTTTGAAATTGGAGAGTAAAGAGAAATGCAAAGCAGCTTGTGAATGGAGAGGTGTGAAACTGAGGGTGTGAAACAGCAGATCTGATATGCCAGGCTAGCTTTCTCTCTCTACTGAGATGGAACCCACAAAAGATCAGACGACTCTTCCATACATGATTTGAACTTGAGAAGATTTTTTAAAGGCCTGTATGAGATGGATACCCAGAGAAAGAGGGATTTGTGTGCATGTGAAACCCTGCTAGCAGAGATAACTAATTCTGCGAGACTGAATACAGCCTGAGAAGCCCAAGTTCTGTCCTTACTCATGAATACAGCTTTGGTCAATGGCTGTAGATGTTTGAAGGATGAAGTGCATGGATGGTCTCACCCCCTCTCCACCTCCTGCTGTCTACAAGACTGACAGAGGGGATCTGGTGTTAAAGTTTTTTAAGCAAACACAAAGCTCCTCATGCCTCTTACCCAGGTTGCCTTATTGAGGAGCAGATGATTGAGACTGACGGTAAATGCTGCAGGAGAAAAAGTGGGTGTTGGTTCTAATTTAGGGATGCTCTCTAATTTTACCCTTGCTCTCTAATTTTACCTCTTTTCTCTCTAATTTAGGGATTCACTGCACATTGTTAGGTTAAAGCTCTGTGGAGACTATGCAGAAAATTGCTGTATTCATCCACTACCTTGCTGAAGCCTGGATTTTCACAGCAGCCTGCTACCAGCACTGCTGAGGAGCAGGATAGCAGGATACTTACTCAGAATATTACTTTTGTGCTTGTCAAGCATTTACAGAAAAAAATATTTGTATTTTAAGATATTTTTTTCCTGAATTTCATGAAAAAATATTTTCAGTTCAAAGCTTAGTCTTCTTTATATTTTTTCATCATGGCATTAGTCTAGCCAAGCACTTACATCCATGCTTAAGTGTAAATGCATGCCTAATAGAGTTAAAAGGAGCTCCAAGAGTGTCCCTTGCTGCCCTACTGAACAGGCATAGGCAATGTGTAAATGTAGGTGTCTTGCTGAATCAGAGCTAAGCGATAATATGCTCTCACAAGCTGAGAGGAGCAGTGAACTGCATGTGTTAACAAGGTGAGATTTCTGAGTGGAAGTGACATTAGAGGACAGGGAAACCAGTTTTTAATGGCATCCGCTGCACCTTGACATTGCTGCAAGACAGGAGTCTGAGCTGAAACAGTAGGACACTGAGACATAACTTAGAAGTGGTCCGGACGTTTTGCATCTCTGTTGGCTTTCTGTGTGGGCATACAGAGGGGAGGATTTCTTCTGTTCTCATGTGTGGAGTCACACACCTTACTTTCTCATGGTAGGACAAATAGGCCATCAAGAAAGTAGGACACTTGGCCTCTCTCCTCTATGGGAGGTGCAGTGCAGATTGGCTTCTGAGAACTAGGACAGTGCCTCCAAAAGTAGAACGGCTGGTCACCCTGCTCGTGTGTTTGTTGACTTACAAATGTATCCTTTAAAGCTCAAGATTTAAGAGACATTTTTGGCCTACTTAGGGAAATGTTTTCTGAAAATAGGGACAGATGCACTGGAACCGACCCAAACCTCTGCTTTTCTTCTGGAGCACTGAACACAGCTAGCAACTGGAGGATCCACATGCTGGGCAAATAAACCCAACAGGTGCTTTGTGTCACTTGCATATCGAGGGACACCACAGTGACAAATTTGCTCTCCTTGTCTGGGAGATGTTCACTTTTCAGTAGCAGAACATGGGCAGAAAGACTTGCACTGCAGTGTCAGCTGATGCTTCGCTGCAGGGAAACTATTACAAAATCAAACTTGTGTACATGTGTATGCTATATCTATCTATCTATCTATCTATCTATCTATCTATCTATCTATCTATCTATCTATCTCTCTGCCTACATAAAACATCTATTTAATCAGAAACTGACTTCCATTCAAGTACATAGAAAGCATCCACAGAGGGTTTCATTCTCCTGCATTAAGGTCTTAGCCTCTAAGTGTAATTAGATCTCTAATGGCTACAATCCCATCTGAGTTCTAATAATTCCAGTGGGATGCTAGCATATTGTCCTGGTCAGTAGAATGTGCCTAGGGACCACACAGCAGCCCCCTGTTTACCCACAGGAGCAAAGAGTACAAACCAGGTCAGCTGACATGGTTCTTGGAAAGAGGCTGCTGTCCTCACTGGTTGAGAAAAACCCCTCCATGGCTCCTGTAATGATGGCCATCAATATTTCCACCAGTCCAATATTTGCAACTTGGACTAATCCCACAGGAGCTTCTCACCTTGAGCCAGAGGTTACTCAAAGTCATTGTGCTGCTCTGAAGTCTGGGTTCACTCTCTTGGGACTCATCATTAGTCAAGTCAGGTATGAGGCTGAATCTTAATAGTTAGAGAGGGAGGCTAATAGAAAGGGAAGCCTTCCAATTTTTTTTATCCAGTAAGTGTGCTATGGTAATGAATTTGGAGCCTAGTGGCTCCAGTTGGAGTGGGAAGCTCACTGCATTGAGAGCAGGTCTTTAATCCACATAAAGAGGTGTTTCATAAGCCATATGTGATGCCCTGCTTTGAATATTAATACCCAGAGTACTTATTCAGCTCACAGCCATTTCATGGAAATGCCATGCCTCTATGAGGCCAGACGGAGCCCTTGGGTGCTCTAGTTTTGGCTTTTTTTGCAAAGACAGTTTCAGGTTGTTCTGTGCTCTTAATTCAAAATTCTCATTCAGCTTAGAGTCTCTGAAACCACTGCATTTATATTACATAATATTAACTGATTTTAGATTTAATGAAAATGTGAAGGAGACTATAGGACAGCAAGCTTGGTCTACTTAACCAAGCGACCTGTTAGTTATATACTTCATGAGGTTACTTAATCTTCTGCAGGGCAGGCCCTTCTAAAGTGAAATAACACAGGAGGTAGGGACTGTTCTGGCAAGCACTCGTGTTTTTAGAAGCCTTCTGCAATAGCTGGGGAATGAATATTCAGTGTGAACTGAGATGCATTCTAGCTGTGTCAGCCGTGCAGCTTTTGGTATTTTACGTTTATACCTGTGGGCAGAGCTGGGGAAATTACAGCTCCAGAGCCCCTGGTGTAGCATTTGCTCCCACCAAGTACCATTCATCCAGAGCTGGGGGCACTGCACCTACGGCAGTGGCAGGCTCAGAGTGAAGGGGAGCTCTTAGAAGTGGACGTGGACAACCCTGACTGTTTTTAATATTAGCATATGTCTGTGATAATGCCTGGGGAAGATGGTTTGGGCTGCTGTGCTGGGCCTTGCTCATACTCCAGCTCAAGCAATCGAGAGTGGAGCCAAGCCAGCTGCCAGTGGGGGATCCTTCCCACAAAGCCAGACTCAGCGAGCAACGAGTGGGTTGTCACTTCTGTGCATCGATTGTTACAACTGTTTTTCTCTCCCAGCGCTGGAAAGGGAGGATGTAGCACGTATTGCTTTTCTTTGTGGGTGGTTACTGCATTTAAATGTGCTCCCTATTAAAGAGTATCATTGTTATTTGCTGGTTGTGGCTGCAAAGCACTCTTGTTCTCTGGTGACCAGCAGGACACTGCACATACTCGCAGAGCAAGAATCCTGCTCTGAGGCAGGGCATAAACTAGTCTTGACACTGAAAATAAGTAAGAAATAGTTATGGAAGGCAACATTTGTGTGCAAATCTCAAGGACATGGACCTTGCAAACTGTGCTCATCAGCAAAACATCTCATCCTCTTTACTGTATTTATTAATGCATGTAGCAGGAGGGTCACTTAATGCTTTGGACCAAATCCTCCTGGATTTCAGCTGTGCAGCCTATGATAGAAGTGGTGTAGGTAGGATCATACAGATCAAGTGCCTTCCAGTGACTCTTCCAGATGACTGGGGAGGGCACAGCCACACCACTGGGCCAAAAGACTTCAGCCTGTGTGGGGAAGTGCTTGCAGAGAGGGGGGTTGGAGCTCCTGTGTGAGCAACTATGGCATTACTCAGCTGAGCCTGATAAGAAATCCTACCTGGGCCAAGGACAGCAACATAATATGATAAGGAGAGACAGGAGTATCTTCCGGGGATTCTAGGCACGCAGCCTAGAAATCAACACAGGAGTTGTTCTGAGCATCTTCATTTCCTAAGCAAGATGAAGGCGTAACTTGCAAAGTACTCTGTGGGATGAGAAAGCAGAAATAAAAAATGAAAATTTCTACCCAAACCATAACTGTCCACTGATGAATTCAAGGAGCATCAAGCACCATCCTGAATTTTTAAAGCATGTCAGATAACCCAGCTTGAATTTCAACAGAAGGGTAAGTCCCTTGCAGCAGAGGAGATGAAAACCTCAGGTGTGCTGCAGGCAGAGGGAGTTTCAATGCCCCTACACCCCATGGAGGCAGGTGGGAAGGTGAAGTGGATGCTGGGTGTCATAACCTTTGGGAGATCCCTCTCCCTTACCTGCCACTGCCTTGGATATGATCCTCTGTCCCAGCAAGTCCTTTCTCCTCACCTTGGTGGGTGTATTTCATTTCTTGACCTTGTCTGAGAGATGGACCAGTGGTGCTCTCAGGAGGCAAGGAGGCTGTACAGAGACAAAAAAAAGAGGCAACAGGGCTTTGAGGGAGAGGGAACATTGGTCAGAGACAGCTGAAAGTCTGCTCAGCCCCTGAGAGGGAGGGTCTGACCTCCTGGGCCTGAGAGCTGCTGGAAGCTGTGTCCTTCCTCCCTGCTCATGTGCTATTGGCCTGAGAAAACAGCCAGGACTGTTGGTCTTATGACCGTCCCTCATGTGGACAGGCAGGGAAAGCTGTGTCAGGTGGAACAGAGATGTTGCCCCCAGATAACTCCCCCTGCCTGCAGCGTGGCCAGTGCCCTTGTGGCTTTGCAGCACCACATGGCATCCAGAAGTTGAGCCTGGGGTGGCTGCAGCATGAGCAGAGTGGCCTCTCTTCTCTCTTATAGCCAACTGCACAATCTGTTGGTGCTTCCCTGTCTGGGGTCATCTGTCTCTGTGAGCTTTTTCTGGGTTTCAGGGGGTTTGCTCAGCTCTGACCACAAAGGTACTAAAAAGAGATGGCTGAAAAGGCTGCTCTTGGTGAGGGAAAGAGTAAGGTGCTGGAGGAACTGATGAGCAAGGAGGTTGAACTGGGTGTAACAAACAGGTCTAGGATGGTGAAAGGATCACCTCTTCAGTTAAGGAGAATTTGAGGTCTGGGAGCTTATTTAGAGGGTGTGGGACTGGGACAGGATGGCAGAAAGCCCAGCCTTTAGACTGGAAAGGATTTAGGTCTTCCTCCCTTTCCTGCTGCAGGGAGTGTGTGCCATGCATAGTGTGGGACTGGCTGTGGGAGCACTGGGCAGGGAGGAGAGAGCATGGCTTTCTAGCAACTCTGCCCTTGTGGAGGCAGTGATGGAGCTTCCAGGAGAGCAGAGGCTGTGCTCACAGTGGCTGGGTGGTGAACTGGGAAGTGTCAGGAGCACGTGACAAACAACAAATCTAAGGAGAAGGATTCATTTTTCAAGACTGAAGTAGGAACAGAAAGTGGCACGAGGGTGATTTATGTATTTAAGGAGGGTTTTGGCGTTTGTGCCCAGCTTTGTGGTTCATTTCCTCATTCAGTCAAATGCATAAAGACTGAACAAATGTTTGGTAAACAGGAACCAAAGGTTTCACTGATGAAAAACTTTAACTCTCACCCACAGAGCTGCTTGCAGCATTGGCTTGGAAATGTTTTTGAGAAAATGATGATTTCCTTCTCCCCAGTCCCATGACTGGGGTAGCTGCAGCCATGACCCCCCACATTGCCTCACAGCTGCACCCTCACCAAGCTGCCAAGGGCTGGAGTGAGAGAGAGGAGTGTGTGCTGAGGTGGGGCCCTTTGGGCCAGCCTCCATCAACGCTGGCAGGGGCCAGCTTGGAAACTTGCACAGCTGCTGCCCGGGCTCGATTTGGGCTGTGAATAACTGGAGAGCTTTCCATCACCAGGGCTGTCGGTTCAGGTATTTGCAAGCACTTTCTTTGGTGGTTTCTTTTTAGTGTGGTTGCTGGACAGGGAGGAGAGGATGGAGAGAGGAACCTTTCATGCTTCAGCTTCTGCAGCATCCGGTGTTTTCATGAAACCACAAAGGATGTTAAAGAAAAAAGAACAAGCACTCTGTTTATAGGGATTTAGACCATCAAAACAAAGAGGAGGCTGTGTTGTTCAGTGATCACTCAGCGTCAAGGAGCCAGAAGACATTGGTTCACAGGAGATGGGCTTCCAGGCTGAAGCCCACCCTCCCCTGGCCACAATTTGCTGCCCCTTGCTTGTGCCACAAGGGTTGGCAGAGCTGGCTGGCACTTCATATCCACTGTGGTGCCCAGCATTGCTGTGCATATTAAAGAGTCTCTCAGGATGATGACTCTAAATTTCTGCAGCTGCCTGGGAATTTGTCTTGTGAGGAGCTTTTCCACTCAGAGCCCCTTGCAGGACACGTTGGACACAAAGGAGAAGAGTGCAGCACCCAAACGAGGGATGCATGGGAAAGGGAGTCGGGCAATACGTAGTCCACACACTGACATCTGCTGCTGCACTGGTTGAGAGCAAATGTTTCTTTCCACCTGTGTTCAGTGCAGATTTTTGTGCAAGCACAATAGTAGGAGGCAGCACAGAAACAGGTCTGATGGCAGTAGCTGAGAGGCTTCTGCTCCCAAAGGTAGCCTGGATGCTTTTTTCAGGAGCATTGCACCAGGACAATGGCAGTGGGAGGAGATGGGTGATGACAGCCTGTGATTCTTAATCTCTCGTTCATCTCTCCTCAGTGTCCAAGCTGACTGAAATGCAAAATGAAAGCAATTGTGCAGCATAAATCAGATACTGGAAGTCCTTTTCATGATCTACACCCAGCGCCACCACCACAGCTCCTGGGCTCTGTGCTGAGGTGGCCAACAGGGTGTGAAGCTGCCCCAGCCCACCACTCACCCACCACTTCAGCCCTTGGAGGAACAAATTGCAAACCAAGAAATGGCCTGCAAACATCCCAAGCCACCCAGTGCTCTTTTGCAGGTGTTTGTGGAGAAAGGCATTTTGGAGGGATGCAATATGAATGGCTGCAGTGCCATTGCATACTGGAGGTCTGTCCAGTCAGTCCTGGGGGTGGCTACAGGAGCCTGCCTGCTCCCACACCCCAGTGGCTGGCTCGATTCCTAGAAAAGCAGTGGCAACACGAGGGTAGAGCATGAGAGAGGCACAGCTCTTCACAGCCATGGGTGCCCTGTGCCAAGGAACATCCACACGCTGCCTCTAGCTTGGTGCTTCAAAACTTTTCCATCTGAATTAAAGTTGCTCTGTTTTCCTAGATAAAGAGACTCCTGCCCACTGACAAAATTCCTGGTTTCTCCTCGCTGCTGGAGTGTGGTAGCTCTTAGGAAAAAGAGCTGCAGGAGGCAGAATAAATAGGTAAGTTCTCACTCAGATTTTTTAGTCACCCAGCAGCCATTGGGCACCTCACTTAAGTATATTATTAACAACCCAGGCATTTCAAACATCAGCAGCAAGCAAGATGGGCTCTGTGTGCGTGTTTGTGTCTGTGTCTGTGTGTGTGTGTGTGTCTCTGTGTGTGTGTGTCTGTGTGTGTCTGTGTGTCTGTGTGTCTGTGTGTCTGTGTGTCTGTGTGGCTGTGTGTCTGTGTGTCTGTGTCTGTGTCTGTCTCTGTGCGTGTCTGTGTGTGTCTTTGTCTCTGTGTCTGTGTCTGTGTGTGTGTCTGTNGTCTGTGTCTGTGTCTGTCTCTGTGCGTGTCTGTGTGTGTCTTTGTCTCTGTGTCTGTGTGTCTCTGTGTCTGTGTGTCTATGTCTGTGTGTGTCTGTGTGTCTCTCTGTCTGTGTGTCTATGTCTGTGTGTGTCTGTGTGTCTCTCTGTCTGTGTGTCTATGTCTGTGTGTGTCTGTGTGTCTCTCTGTCTGTGTGTCTATGTCTGTGTGTCTGTGTGTCTGTCTCTCTGTCTGTGTGTGTGTGCTGCCTCCAGACGCTGCTGGCCCGTGTCTGATGCGTGGGCTCTGTGCATCCCAAGAGTGCCTCCCAAGCCAGCGGGCAGGCACAGCCAGGAGAGGGTCAGGCAAGGGCTCTCCTCTGCCTTGCGGGGAGGGTGAACACCCCTTCTGGCCTTCCTGAGCGCTCAGCCCCTTCCCAGGGTTCAGATTGCCCCGAGTCAAAGGGGTTGGCTCTGTGGTGCTCTGTTTCAACTGAACTATGTCCAAATCATCTCCTATTAACCTGCAAGGAAAATACTGGGCTAAGAATATTTTAGAAGCCTTTGGAAAGGTGAGGGCTGAATCAAATGCTACTGTTTTATTATCCAATTTTCTTTTAACAAGCTGTCCATTCACAGAGTGCCAGTGAAATTTGGACGTCCTATTTTGGATGTGGAAAAGACTTCATAATTTCTAGTACTTATGGAACCTGTGAAAGTTATTTTCTTTTTGGGTTTATGTAAAAACATTCCCAGAGTCAAGCATGTGGGGACTTTCTGAGGAAAAGGTGTGGAGATACAGTCTAAGTAGTCTCCATGGTTTTCATCATCTTGGTAGAGAAAAAAAATCACATGTTTTACAAGGGTATTTTTTTCCAAAAAAGGCTGGATTAGGAGTCTCCACATTACATAAGTGACTAAAAGCTGAAGATTCAAGCTAATTAAGCACATTTTTGGTGTACCATGCTGTCTGTACAGATACTAATTAATCTAGTCTAAGACTTTTTGGCCCCTTTGTAGTCAGGTATTCTTGCCAGGTGATTTTAGCCAATCAGACACAAATTCTTTTCAGCACTGATTTTGTGGAAAGTTTGAACTTGCTTCTAGAGGTTTCTGTGGACTCTTATGGACAGTCATGCTCACCCACAGTACTTTTGCAGAGCTATCAGAGTAAATGTGTTAGTGAGTATTGGATGTGTGTCCCACACAATTGTCACCCACATGCAGGACTTGGAAAACACCCAAAAAGGCAGAATTCAGGTTCCCTTACAGTTAAATTTCTTCATTAAACAGCAGATATTCCTGTCCACCAATAGCATATATCAAATTATCAGCCAAAGGAATTGCTAAAAGGCTGTGGGACTGACCATGACATAGCCAGAAGGTCAGTGAGGTCTCTCATGGGAGGGGTAATTCCAAATTCAGCATGACCAGCCCAGACTTGCATGCTAGTGAATCCCATCAAGCTAGCCAATACTTCCAATAGATTAGTTTTCCAGACCTTCCCACTGACATTTTTCATAGCTAAATTTCTGTGGATCACATCTTTAGTGTTATCTTGAACTATATTTTGGTGTCCTGTAAATGTGTTATCACTCAGAGACAACACAAAGTGCCTTCAGCCACTAGGCAGAGAGCCAAAACCTGTCCTTGGATGAATATTTGCAATTCCTCTTGACTCCATGTTATCTGAAGGTCAAGTTGGACCCAGACTGAAATGTTAAGTCAATGCCAAAGAAGTTTTAGGAGGACAAAAGTAGTTATCAGTAGTTTCCACTTGCTTTCTTCTGGTGTTGAGGAGGTAAAATGTGAGTAAGAGGAGGCAAAGGGAACATCCCAAATCCATCTTGTAGGATTCTATGTTCCCTTGGTTTCTAGCTGTTAAAGTACAAGGAATTTTGCTCTTACCTTATAATTTGTGCTGAGCTCTTCCATAGCCTTTTTTTGCCTAGATTGAGCCCAACTGTGTCTTTGACTGAGGGCATATTTTTGTTTTTTCTACTGACTTTTTTTGTTGGGTCCATCTTGCTGGGCGGTTGCAAGAGGCATTCAGCTGTGTGCACCTCCTCCCTCCCAGTTTCAGGAAGGCACATCCAAATGTGATGCAAACATCAGTGAGTCAGCAGTACCAAGTGCTGTCTGCTAAACACCGGCGCTGTGCTCGGCCAGCATCTCATGGGACTCAATCCTTTGCATGGAGATGACAAACTGGAGAGCTGGGGCTGCCCATGGTTCCCCTTGCTGCAAGCCCTGGAGAGGTGCCTCTGCCTGGGGTTGTCACAGGGAGAACCCCCTGCTTCTGTCCCCACTCATGGCTGGGCTGGCTCTCACACCCCATTGCCGTGCCAGCTGGGGAGGGCTTCTCTCACCAGGAAAACACCTCCCAGCCAGTTGCTGGCCTGGGGCCACCAGCATGTTCCCCACCAGTCTCAAAGTCATCTCCAAATGGCAATGACTCCTCTGAAGCCCACTACATGAATTTGCTCTTTACAGATAACTGGTTAGCATCGGGACCTAGAATATTGCCTTGTGGTTGCTAATAACCTGGGTCAGAACTGAGCTGTGATTTATTCAGGAAAGGCTTTATATCTGCCTCCTTAAGTGCCTGCCTTGCTGCTTTGCCTCTCTCCTTGATCTCTCTTCCGGTCCCCTTACTCTCACATTTTGGGTATTTCCAGCTACCTCTGAATGAGGCATTAATGCAGATAAATATTACTGCAAGGAAGTAATGGCCAAATACTCTCTGCATCATCTATATGCATTGGTTGGGGAGTGATTTTTCATTTCATACATCATTTGCTATTTCAGCATGTGGCAATTCTGCAAAATAAGAAGGAGAATTAGAGAGCTGAAGATCCCACCCTTTGTTCTTGCTGTTCCCAGCACTTGCAAGCCAGGCACAGGGTGATTGTTGCACATTTTCTGGCCTGAGAAGCCTGGCCTAGCCTGAGATGCATTTGGATGAGCTCATGTGAAACTTGTCTGGACCCTGTATTGAGACACCCTGCACAACTTTATCCTTGTTTTCTTCCTGTCTTTCTGTTTCTCTCTCTTCTTTTCTGGGCTTTAACACAGCCATGTAGTTTTAATCTCTTCTCATTTCCCAAACCTCCCCTTTGCTGTATTCTGCATTTTTCACTGTAATTGGTCCCAGCATATAACACATGCCTATAAGCTCTTTCCCCTAACTCCAATAAGAGCTCATACCCAAGTGAAGTAATCTTTCCCACCTGGGCTGCTCCAGTGGTTTCATATCACTTAATTCTCCCTCATGAGCTGAGGACAAGTTCAAGGTAACATCTGCTCAGCTTTATGTTTGTTGTGTTTGTACTGGGGGTCCCTCGGTTCCCATTGTCAAGCAAGTGAAAGGAATGGTTTGCCAGAGTTCCACATTTTCTGGGAGCATTTTCTGGGAGCATTTTCTGGAAGATGACCGACTCTGCTGGGTTCACCCTGCTATTAGAGGCCCCATTAAAATCAAGGATGTATGTTCAGTGAATTTATTCTTCTGGACCGCTGTGCTTGTTCCACCTTCCTATTTTCCCCTCGAGTTTCTTTGTGCATCCGTTTCCCACCTGCTCTGTCCCTGTGGCTGGTGGCACTGGGCTGTGAGACAGGAGCTGAGCCACCTTGCCCTTGGCAAGCTGCAGGCTTTGGTGGCCCTGCACCTTGCTGCGGTGCCACAGCTGGCAGTGCTGGCCTGTCAGCCATGCTGCTGAGTCTCGTTTCAAGTCCTCTGCTGGAAAGAGCTGCCAGATTTGCTTTGTGGTGACTGCTCCTCAAAGGCAAAGTACACCCTCACACAATGCTCTGCTGGCAATGCCCACAGTCCCTGCAAAAGCTGTGGCCAACAAGGCTCTCCTGCAAAGCATTTCAGGGCCCTGTTGATCCTGGGGATGTATCTGAAGGTAATTTCCTTTGCCACATTGCAAGTGTGGTGGGAACTAAGGGGTGTCTTTTTGAAGATGTCTCCTCCTCATGAACTCACACACCACGCAGAGCTCATTCATCTCTGCAGTGTGCTACTGAACGCCTTGAAGTGAGCCATCATTTCATTTTCGGTGACTTCCTAATGTGTTTGTTCCTTTTTTTCTCCAAGCAATAGCAGAGGCATTGCTGTATTTGGCAGAAGAACAAAGCCTTATTGTTCAAAGCCTGTGCGTGCCAGTATCAGCTGGGACAAACACACCATTGCACTCTTAGACCTCCATCTCAAAAGCCAGCTGGACAAAGAGTGAAAAGGCTCAAAATCACAAGTTAGAAAAGCATTTCCCTTTATCTTCTCTCTAAAGGAGTCTGTCGAGTACAGTTTTATATCTGTGCTTTCTTTCTGTTAGTAATACCTCTCTAGAAACCTGAAAATAGCATCTCTTTCTCTTACTGATTTGTCCCCTGAGCAGCACAGATTTCTCCCCCTCCAATCGACGTGGCTCATCGTGTTGACTTGCTTATGCAACTCTGTTATCAATGAATGTCGCTGTGGCTCTGGTCACACAAAGTGGGCATGTTATCCTTTTCTTTGCAATTGCTGGGCAGCAACAGCCCTTCCCAGGAGTCTCCCCCACAGGCAGGTGCTGGGGTGATGCCTCAGCTCTTGCACAGCTCAGTGCTAGCCTGGACCCTGGCAGCAAGCAGTGGATGAGCCCCAGGAGGCTTCTGTATCACTGAAACTGCTTTGTGGCCAACCAAAATGTGCAATGCTAGTCTAACATATCTCATATCGATTCAATACCCAATTTTCCTGTTATAATTATGCCTGGTAAAAAGGGCACCTTTCTTGACATGCTTATCTACACCTTAGAAGCATGAACCCAGTGTTGCTTTGCCACAGAGTACCTATAGAATTCTCTCTCCATAAGCCAGTATTCCCAGCTTTCAATATTTTCACTGGTTTTCCCAGCTCCTCCTGCAGCCTGGCAGCCATGCTGGTCAGGGGGCACCCAGAGAGAAATCTTGCACAACAGCCATCAGACAGTTGCTTATCTCTCTGCCCTGGGGTATGTCATGCAGCCCAGAGCCACGCTGAGTCTTCTTTTGTTGACAAATTGTAAACTCCTTTTCAATTTCCTGTATGCTAGCCCTGCAAAGTTTTTCATTGCATTTGGGTCTCCTTCCCCAAAGAGTGTCTTAATTTTGGGCTACTTTTTTTCCTAGACATATTATTCTTGGTGTCCTTTGAGCCAGGTCATTTTCTCCTGGTGCTACATATCTTTTTTTTTTGTCCTTTTGTGTTATTTTCCACTCCTGGCTGGTGATTGCATCTCCTCCCCACTGCAGTACCAGTTGCAGTTTTAATAAACACACATTCTAATGCTTTTTCTAGATCATTAATGAAGATGGTAAATAAAACTGGAGTTAACACCAGTTTCTAGTAATAACCCTACTGGATGCCTGCCCACAAGCCGACAGTTTTGTCACTGATCACTATTCATCACCGAGCCTGAACGTCAGTGTCCCCGTGTGAGGTAATTTATATTCATTTAACACCATTCCTCACAAAATTGGAGAAAAACATGGCTAGAAAGGACCTCAAGAGGCTGATTTCAGAAATATTCCAGAAGCTTCCAGCCTGCTTTTAAACACAGTCAAGGATACAGGTTTTATATCCTTACCAGGCAGGTGGGTTTAGTGTTGGTTAGCCTTCCCCTTTGCATCTAACTTTAACCTCTCTCGCTGCAATCCAGGCACTTTGTTTCTTACCACACTCACAATGGATATAGAGAACTGTCTGGAGGATGTTTATTCCCTCCTTCTCTGGAAATGGTATAGTCTCCCTCCTGGTTTCCTTCTTTCTGGAGGAAACAATCCCTATGAGTAAGTGTTTCTTCCCAATTCCTCTTTTCTAGACCTCTCATCCCACTTCCTTCCAGACTTTCCTGAACTGAACAAGTATTGTAGAAGCACTGGGTAAAAGTGAGGGCACAGCTGTGTATTTTACAGGCAGAGCTTTTCTCTAAGTGCATTGATATAGTGACTGCCTTGTGTATGACAAATGGCACTTTTTATTCATTTCAGGTTCCTGCATTGCTGCACGGCTCCACATCTGCCTAATCATCTGTCTCTCATTTTGTCCCTGTGCAGCTGACTATACCTACCTCTGTCCATAACTTTGCTTCTCTCCTTTTTTTCAGATCTTTTCTCTAACATGCCAGGATGATTTTTTTATTCTAATCCTCTTTCAGGTCTTTGCACATCCTCTCAGCTTGGTGTCATCTACATATCTGATAAGGGTGCCCACTATCTCATAATCCAGTGGCTGGACCTCTGTTGAACCCTACTCAACCCTTTCTTGTATTTTTACAAAGACACTTTCTCAGCACATTTTATCCAACCTGTTTTGCACTCTTTACTTAAGGTAATTTCTCTAGGGCACGTTTCCTTAAATTTACCTCTTGTAACATGAAATGAGATGGTACCAGAGATGTACCAAAATCAAGATACAAGAAGTATCCTGCTTTGTCTCTATCCACAAGACCTGTTGCAGGATTAAATTAGCCTGATTTGACATGATTTGCTCCTGGCAAATCAGCACTGGCTGTTCCTCTTCTCCTGGTTGTTTCCTAGGTGCTGATGATTAATTTGTTTAATTATTTGTTCCAGTGCATTTCCAGGAACTGAAATAGAGCTGACTGGCCGTAGCTGCCTCACTCCTCTTGTTTCCCCTTTCTGCAGCCAGGCAGGATGCTGCTCTGCGAGGAGCCCCACTGCCCTGTGCTGCTGCTGAGGGTTCATGGAGGGTCCCAGTCTGGGCTGACCCTTGTGTGGGGTACTGATGCTTTCCTCAGCCTTTCTCTGGCCACCAGTCTATGGCCAGAATGCCTCCCTGCTCACCTTCCTGTCCTGTGCTAGTTACATTTCCTCTATGTCTTTCTCGATTTTATCCACCATAGTACATGCTGACCTTTGATGTCAGCCCTAAGCTGCCTGCATGTATCTCAGTTTTTCTGTTTGCTTCCTCCTTCCCTGTGAGATCCATGAAAACTAACAGCCAGTTGATCTTTCTCTATATTCCTTAACTTTCCATTTTGCCTCAGTGTGACTTAGGTTTGTGCCAAATTCCGATTGCAATTTGCTCCTGTAGACAATTCTGACATTCCTGAAAGTCTTGGTCCTTATTTCCCTGAGTGGTTGCTCACCAGTGTGCTGTGTTGCCTGAATATCTGTGGTGCTCAGCACAGCCTCTCAGTGGGGAAATGCAGAAACTCAGACTTTCAATGAAACGATGAGCTTCACCCACTTCCAACTGGACTTTCCCAAATTGCAAAAGACTTCTTGTTTTCAGTAACCTCCTTATCTCTTAGCAAAAGTAAGCACAGTGAGCCAAATTCTGACCTCATTTACACCAGTAAAATCTGGACCTGTGCCAGCAAACTGCTGAAGTTGTTTTGGGCTTACAGTGATGAGAATGAAAGCAGCATCTGCCTCATTAATTCCCCCAATCCACAGAAAGTAAATGATTCCAAGAGGAAATAGCTCCACAGAAGGGAGCCCTGGAAAGAATTAGAGACTGACTTAATGGGATTAAGAGGGAAAAATGCTTAAGCAAATTAAGATTGATCCTCTCTTCAAAACATTCAAAGTGCCAAAATAAATACAAACACTGTTTTGGGAAGGAAAAGGTTAAAAAGCTATGAAAACAAAAAATCTCAGCCTCTTCTAATGATGTCCTGTAGCAGAATGAGCACAACCCAGAAAGGGTTGCTGAATCAGCAATTTCTACCTGTTGCTTGGTATTTATCCATGGAACTCTAAGGATGGAGGCTCATTTCCCTCTATATCCATGGGGCTCATCCTGCATTTTCAAGTTAACTAAAATACCCCTGGAGACCAGACAGCATTACAAGTAGGGTTGGGTGAACAGGCCTGGCAAATGGAAACCCTTCTCAGATGCCTCACCAACCTGACATCCAGACCCTAGAGCCATACTCCAGTTCTCGGTTTGCCTTTTTGTTCTGCAGTTAATTACCATCTTTGCACATTCCTTCACCCATTCCACACTATGCATGGCACTAGGATCAGATGGGCCAAAAATAAATACGTGCAAAGAGCCTGCTCCTGATGTGTTGCTAGACATACTCGGGGAGCTGCACGCATTCAGCCTGCTTTTGTACAGTGATGTGGAAGGGGAAATGTCTTAAACAACTGGCAAAAACCAGCATGATTCAGGCAGGCAGGTGGCCCTGCAAGCTGGCTGGGAGGAGGGCAGGAAGGAGTGCAAGGCTCACACTGCCTATTAGTAATAGCTGGAGGCAAGCAGGAGCTGTGACTGGCACATGCAAACTGTCTTCTTTCATCTGCCGCCAGCAAGGTGCTGTCCCCATTCACCCAGCCACCCCGACCCACCCACCAGAAGAGCTGGGGGAAAATGATTAGAGAATGGGCAAGACCTCTGAAGTGACATGGACATTTCTTCTCCTTTTAGAGACGAGAGCACACCACTGCCAAGGGCAGTCAAGTACCCAGGACATGGACTGTCTACCCTGATGATTTTTGAGGGAGAACGGGACTTCATGCAAAGACCCTTAAACTGAAAGGTGAGCTTGGCTTAATGAAAGCACATAGAGGGAATATGTGAGAATGTACAAGGGCCATGAAGCACTCCCTGTGATGGCAGAGTACAGAGTGATCTACTTCACATAATTCGGAAATTATAAGGCAACTTGATAATAGGGCTGCAGTAGGAAAGAGATTTCTGAATGGGGACTTCCATTTAGGGAAAATGTACAATCTGCTAGAAGCAGAGGCAAAACAGATGTAGAGGAGAAAAAGAGGGTCTAAATGTTAATATGAGGGTAACAAACAAACAAACAAACAAACAAACAAACAAACAAACAAACAAACAAACAAACAAACAAACTGGCTTTTCTAACATTCTAGTATCCTAGTTAACTCTCCATTCCTTTCAGTCTTCATACCAAGACTAGGGGACATTCTCACAGGTGCATCTGCCAATCTGCAAGAAGTTGCGGACAAGCCTCAGAAATGACTGGGGTGGTACCGTGGATCTCTTATGCAATAGGTTACACTTGATGATCATAATGGTCTCTCCTGACCTTAAGCAATGAATCCCTGACATTCAGCTGTGCTCAAGTGTGCCACTTTATTGTACTGCAGTTTTGGATCAAAAATAGCTCTTATCAGTGAAGTAAACAGAAAAATTAACAATGTCGTTGCTCCGGCACCCCTTGTGCTCCTTAATTTGTTGTTTTTTTGTTTTATGTTGTCTTTAAATTTTTAGTGTGCTGCAGATCTATGTATTGGATATGCAGAAGCACATTACAGGGGTAATTATAAGGCAGCTGGAGGGTTTTGGCAGCTGGGAAGGGGATAACAAGCACTCTTGGCTCTTTGAGAGGCGGTGTGGGTTTGTGGGAGAGGGATTTTAGCTGAATGATAAGATTGTCAGCAGGGAGAGTCAAAGGGGCTGACAATAGTATTTGCATCATTTTGGAGTTAACCACTTCCAGAAAAGAGCATCAGTTTGCAGCAAAATAGAAGCCATTGTTTACCCTGCAGACTGGTAATCTCTTGAATCTTGCAGCAAAGGGCTTTTTTCAATGCAGCTTTAAACTCAAAGCATAGGGCGTTTACAGAGGTCTAAGGCCAAATGCTTCAGGAAAGCCACTGTCACAACACATGGCTCTCTCTCTCGGTTCTGTGTGTGCTGTAGGAGTCTGCCCTGGTGCAGAACCAGGGCCCACATCCACAGTACTGCATAGCTGAGGGAGACCTTGCTTCACTTGCTTCACTTTGCGCCAGTGAATCTAGCTTGGGCTGTTTGTTCTCCTCAGAGCTTAGATACCACCACTCAGCTCCCACACTGCCTGGGAAAACCTCAGCCTTGCAGCTAGGGAAGGGTGGTCCATGTAGGAACATGACTTTAGGGAGAGAAAGCAAAGCTGGAGCCAGGGAGGCAGGACCAGGACATAAGGTGCCTCTCACCAGCATTTTAGTTTGGATGAAAGAAGCACATCTCCTGGTCAGGCCACATAACTGTGGTTTGATGATTACTAATGTGAAAGAGGATTGCTCATGCAAGCTGGGCCCCTCTCGGGTGACACTGTGCTGGGACAGGAGATGCAGGTGAGCACCTGAGGTGTTCCAAGATGTGGCTGCTCAGTCACAGGTAAAAGGGACTGAGCACACCAGCACTGCTCTTTTGCTGCTCTACTTGCTAAGCCTGATAGAACACTTACCTTCTGTGACTGTGTCAGTCAAAATACCCGAATGTCTCTCATTTCCCAAGATCAGAAGTGCTTAAGTTAATTTATATTTCAGAAGGACCCATCAAAGGAACTGTCTTGGTCCTGATGTGAACATCAGGAAGCCCAGAGTGTCCAGCCTCTCTTCTGTGACTGACTGAGGATGTGAGGCTGGCTTTCTACTGAGAACCAACTCATGCCTATCTCTCAAGTTTTCCCAATTAATATCCCTGCCCTGAACCAAGGCTGTGCTAATTTTTCACTGATGTCTGAGTAATGATGTAGGGGAAATATAAAGTGGTAAGGTTACAGAACAGTCCTGGGCTTGGCTGTCAGAAGTCAGCACAACCCTTCCCTCTCCCTGGTCAACATTGCCACAGAGATGATTTCCAAGGTGAACCTTGATCTTCGCATTAGTAGTACCATTAGCTCCGTTTATTTTAGCAAAATCCTCTCTAAGATGATCATACATTTCCTCCTCCAAACTTAAAATTTCCCTTTGGTTTTACGAGTATAAACTGTTATTTGAGTTGCTGAAAAAACTGACCCTCCCAATCCACGCCAATGATGAGCAAATTGAATCCTGACTTGTATGTCGTTTCTCCATCAGAGAACAAAGTGCTTTGGCAGTCTGGATCAAAGGCACTATGTAAATTCAGGATTACTGTTGTTATAGTGAAATGAGCTCCTGGAAAAATCATGTTGACTTCTCTTTTGAGGTTGCCTATAACATGGAGCCTTTGATGTCTAATGGCCTGGCACTGTATCTCTTGTAGGTATAGCTTATAAACAGAAATTTATAATGAATAAGTAAATTATTATTATTTTTAGGACCTTAGAACACAAGCTTATACATGTGACCCAATGTATATACAGGGTCCAAAGGTGTTAGAAAGAGACTTATAGGTGGGGTGTTCTGTTTAATCCAGCCTGGGCATCTTTTATATACTCTCCAGCCCATTCAAGATGGATGTTCAGTCAGCAAGATGAGGTGTTAGTTCAGACAGTATATCTTCAAATTTTGTGTTGTTGTCAAATTGATGTGAACAAAAATTTTATTCTGGATGAACTCTACAAAAGAGCTAGGGATTATGGATGAGGAAGAGTCAGGACTTCATGAAGGCTCTGGGGGAAACTTCCAGACTTCCAGTACCTGAAGGGAGGCCACAAGAGAGATGGAGAGGGACATTTTACAAGGGCATGTAGTGATAGGACATGGGTAACTTCTTAATACTGAAAGAGGGCAAGGTTAGATTGGATATTAGGAAGGAATTCTTTACTATGAAGGTGGTGAGGCATTGGAACAAGCTGCACAGAGAAGCTGTGAATGCCTCATCCCTGGAAGTGTTCAAGACCAGGCTGGATGTGGCTTCGAGCAATGTGGTCTAATTGAAGGTGTCCCTGCCCATTGCAGGAGGTTTGGAACTAAATGATAAATTTAAGTTCCCTTACAACTCAAACCATTCTGCAATTCTGTGAAATTCAGGTACATTATTCTTCCAGGCCAGAGGAAATCTCATGTGTGCTGTGAAATGCCCTAACCTATATTCCTTATTCCTCCTACATCTGTAAAAGACTTGGGGAAAAAGACATTTAAAAATGGGTTGTTGTTTGCAGTTTCTCTTCTGTGCAAGGTCCCAAAAATGGTTCTTCTGCCCCTGCAGCAGCTCAGCAGCCCCTGGTTTATGGTAACCTGCCACCAAAAGCCATGCTGGGGCTGGCTGGCTGTGGCTCCTACAGGGACAGAGCCAAAGGAAACCTACTTCACCTTCTTGCTTAGTCAGGCTCCCCACCTTGTGACTGTCACAATGTGCCACGGCCTCACGTTTCTCCTTGTCATTTTCTGAACCTCTGTGCTCCCCAAACGACTCCAACAGGGATGAGCATATTGCCATGGCAACCGAAATACAGGAGCTAGGCAAGGTTTGTTCCCCTGACCGTCCCCAGTCTGTGTCTGTGGGAGCACTGCAGGCACTGGCACAGGGAACGGCTCTGGGAGGGGACCCACATGGGGCTGAGTTTCCTAGCAGGAAGCAGAATGTGCAGCCCTCATGAGGCACTTCTCATTAACTCTCCAGGGTGTACAATAGATGAGAGGATGGAGGGAAGGTTTCTTTCTCTTTCCCCATACGTGGACCAGCATGGCACAGGTGCTGCATGCAGGACACAAAGGCTGAGGCCAGCCTCGTGCCTGCCACCAATACTGGAGCACTGGTGGAAAACACAGCTCAAAGGAGAGAGCCAGCACCGGCACGGGGTTCAAGGAGAGAAGCACATGCTCTGCCAGGGCAAGTTTCTTAGCCCAGGCTGATGGGGTAGGTTGGATTTCTCATCTCATTTGCTTGTTTGCAACATCGGGGACAGTGGAAGGGGCATCCTTCAGCACCTCTGGAAGCCTCTGCAGACCCTTCATCACCAAAGCTTTGCCAGGAGGTTGATATGCCCTCTAAGGACTGAAATCCAGGCTTGGGGTATGGTTGGAGCAGCCCTGACCCTCCCCCTCCAGGCCCAGCTGCCACTGCACGTATGCACATCAGGAGAGAGGAAGTTAGTGAGGAAACATCAAGAAACTTCTGAAGGTGCTAATTAAACAACTTTAAGTTATAAACATTTTTAATTGGACTCATTTTTGGTGTCACATACTACCTCTTGATGAGACAAGTCCTAAAATTAAAGCTGTTTTAATCTCTCATTCTCTGCTCCTCCTCTCCACCGTGGTTGTCTTTCTGGTTGCAAAGTAGAAAGAAATCACTGAGGCTTCCAGGCTTTGCTGAGGACTGCTATTTTTAAGGTGTTATATTTGATTTACTTTAAATCTGACCAAAAACTCCACCTTGGGACCAGACCTCCTTTATCAATGTTATAGCCAACTTTCTGCTTTTGCATGTAGATTTTTAAGGAGGAAAGACAAAAATTGGGCTCGTAAGGGATGCTAGCTCACCACCTTAATGACAACAGCGCCATCCTTTAACCTTTGCCCAGGGATAGTGCAGCATACCGCTGTCTCCTTGTGATAAATGATATGTCATCATCTCCTTTTCTTTCTTTTTTCTTTTTTTTTTTTTATTATTATTAAATGTTTCTTAAATTACAGAAATGGGTTTGTATTGAATTACAAGATCCAAACACCATCAGGTTTTCCTGTGTGCTCCTTTGTCACTGTCACGGGCTAACCAAAACTCTCCAAGCATTAACAGAGTGGGGACTGTGGTCCAGGCTGTGCAGGTCTGCCCTGTTCTGCCCTGGGAATAGCTAAAGACATCACATTTCAACCTGTCTCTTATGAGCCCATTGCTGCTTCACATGTGATCTCTACTGTCCAAGACCAATTTTAAACCCAAGGTCTTAAAATTAATGGCTCTCTGTGAGAGCCTTTCTCCAGGGGCTCAGGAGGACAAAGATGGAAGGGGCTGAAGATTTCACTATCAGTCTCACCTTTCCTTTCCTTGCCCTGCAAGCGCTCCTTAACGTGGCACTCTGCTGACAGCAGCGGTATTTTGGTCAATGTGCACGTACAGAGGTGTCTGTTCGTCTGCTGAGCAGCCACCAGCCAGGGATGTAGAGGTCAAAGAGGATCTGCTCTGGAAGGGTGCTTGAGCATCCCTGTCGGTAGCAGCTGGTGCAGGCCAAAGGCTGTGCTCTCCACTGGGCAGCTCCTGCGTTTTGGGAGAGGTAGGAGGAGCGGACAGAGCTGCCCAAGGACCGCCCTCTGCTCAGGCTTCAGCCTTGCAGCTGAGGTTTGCTGCTTTTACCTCCCCACTGATGGGGTCTGTACACTAAACTTCAGGGGATTTACAACCTGCCCTGCCAAGAGGAGACAGATATTTCTGGAAGCAGCAAGATGTGGTCCTGGCAGCTTCCTCAATTCAGCACTGAGGCTGGGTATTTCACAGCTTGCATAACCCCAGTTTGCTGTGGGATTTTTGCTGAGGGGATATGATGCCAAGGGCTACACTCTAGAGGTTTTATTTCACTTCCAGGAGGCTGCCTGCCATTTCTGTATTATCCCACATGGTCATGGAGCACTGCAGGTAATAGAAACCTTTAGTTTTCATTGATTATTCACAGCAGTTTGCTTTGCTAGGCATCCCCACAGAGCCTGCAGCCTCCCAGCATGGGTTAGGGGACGCATTTGTTTGCCGCAGACAAGTTGGCTTGAAAATTTCCTTGAAGTGTTCCAGCTCTGCAGATAATGAACACTTGGGCAACTCTGACTTGGGTTCACTCCTTACCAACTGCATATGCCAGCTTTGGGCCTCCTGGATTCCCCTGGTCCAGCTGCTGCCCCTGAGAAGGTTTGGGAGCCCATTTATGCCAGAACCTTGCCTCCTTGCATCCAGCCAGGAACTTGATTTGGTAATCCTGACATCTGCCCTGCAGGGAACTGACTTGGGTCCCTGACAGTGTGAGCTGGGACTTAGCAAAGCCAGCAAGGAAATGTTGAAACTCAGGTATCTCCATTTCACTTTAAATTATGGGGGGCAATCCTGAAAGGCTCTGTATGGAGATTGCATTTTTGCAGCAGCCTGTTTCCTCTTTCCCTCTCTTTCTTTGCTTTCCCCACCTTTTTGTCTGCTAAATAAAACAACCTACATTTTTGACCTGAATTACTTTATGTGTCCCTGAAGGCATAGGGAGCTTCTTGGACTGTAGGAGGGTTTTCTTCTATGGTGAGGTCAGTTACCATCACTAGAGATGACAGTCAAGCTGGATCCACACCCCCCCCTTCCCCCCCTCCCCCCCCC
>VYXF01006331.1:877-45021 GCA_013397295.1 Polioptila caerulea | reverse complement strand
CCCTTACCCCCCTTCCCCTCCCCAGTCTGAACACTGTATTTTTATTTTGCAATACAAAAAATAACCCCCTGAATTTCTGTAGCACTGGCTGTAAGGGAGAAGACTGAGATACTTTACAAACTGGCAGGCATCAATTCTGTGGGCAAAATACCTCCCTGTTTCTGCAGATGAGAACTGGAAAAGTTAAAAAATTGCCAGCATCACTTAGCAAGGGCCTGAATCCGCCTGCACCTGGAATCACGTAAATCAGCAATTACTCCAAAGCTCTTAAGCAGATGAACAAGCAGCACACCAAAACCAGGACCCCAATCTGAGGATGGCTTCTCCAGCCCCTGTGGCATCTTCCCCTCTGCCCAATTAGTGCCTCTCTCTGGCAACCAAACTTCCCCAGGCTCCCTGGAGGGTGTCCAAGGACCACGCACCTCAGAGCAGCAGCAGGAGAATGGGGTGTCCTGTCCCTTACCCCCACCTCTGTGCTGCTGGAGCTGAGGGAGCAGCTAAACCCCTGCAGAGAGCCTGTGGGTCAGGCCCTAGCAAAGCCCCACACACAGCACACGTTCCGAGTGGTGAGCGTTTGGAAAGGACAATGAAATTTCTCGTTCTAGCTCGTTTTAACACTCTTCCTCTAACATGCATGGCAGACTAGCTGAATTAAACCAGCCATGCTAATTTCTCTTGTTACAGCAGCCCTGTGTAACACACAAAATGCTCAGCTTTCGAGGATGATATTATAAAGAAGGACACTGTAATTTAGTGGCTCATTTAATGTGAACCAGGAGAAATATGAGGCATGCCAATGCCGCACTGGGGCTCTATTTATATCCTTTTTGGTGTGCAGTATGATTTATAATAAAGGATCATTTTTATATAGTATTAGCATGGTAATGGGGCTTATTGGGTTACCATGTCTGAAGTTAGAAAATATTTTATTAGACGAAGCTCTGCAAACGCCATGTAAGAATAGCCCTTTCTACAATATTAAATCATGATTCCAAGCTTTTTAAAATAAATATTAATGTACTCTATTTACCTAGGAATCCATGCTTTTATCAGTGCAGCAGGAGGATCTACATCTCTGAGCTCAAAAGATTTGTGCAGCCTCACAGAGTTCATTTTGTGGCTCCCAGCCCCACTGTTCAGCACCCTGTGACACCCACTGGCACTGGGAGCATCCTCCTCTGCCAGGAGCCCAGGAGGGGGGCAAAGGGCAGGGAAAGCTCCTCCTGGGGAGCATGGTATCACAGCTTATGAACGTATGTTCTTCCTCTGTTCCCCTGTGCATGAAGCCCTGTGGCCCCCCACAAGTGTCCCCTGCCTTGAGGATGTTGTTGGGGAGGAGGAAGGACCAGGATTTACCCCCTCAGAGGTTTTTTGGAGGCCACACAGTAAGTAAATAGTGGAACCAGGATGAGAGCAGAGCCACTCCTGGCACTTAGCCCTCTGCATGATTCAGAGCTTGTTTCAGAAGCAAGAGGACTGAGTAAAATTTCATTTGTCCATCTAGAAAGCAACGTGTTCTGCTTCCCATTTAAAGCTGGGGAACCTCATGATGATTCAGAGCACATACAGGAATGCACCTCTACACAGATTTTTAATGCCAGGTACCACAATGTGTGCCAGTGATTAGTTCTGCCATGCAGGTGGGCAAAGGAACAAAATTTGGTTTTGAAACAAGGGGGCAACTAATCAGCTGGAGGATGCCAGTGAGAAGGAGACCTTGCACAGGCAGAGCACTGCCTTTGCAGATATTACTTCCATTAGAGCTGAAGTGCAAGGTGGGGAGATATGAAAGGTCTTCTTTAAAGCATGGAGGTTACTGGTGTTGCTCACCCCTTGAGGAAAGATGCTCAGCCCTTCCTCTCATCCTTGCTGGGCAGGGAGGAGCTGCAGGAGGCTGCAGTGCCCCAGTGCCAGAGCACCCCAGTGCCAGCTGCACAGCTGAGGCTTGGCTTTTGGGGCACAAGTTTGATCCTTTTCAGTGCTGGTGGGGCTGATGGCTATGCTGGCCATCCTGGACCAGCCTGCAGGAAGGGCAGCCATGAGGAAACCACCTTTGGTGCCATTTGTAACATTGCATGCAGCTGGCAGACTGTGCAAGCACGTGCTCCCAGTCCATGCTCCCTTCCTGGGCCAGGACAAGATGGATGTCACCCTGCAGCCCCCAGCACACGATGTCCTGCTGGAGAGAAGTCCCCCTGCTCCCCATCCTCCCAGCTCTGTGGAGACACCGCCACTGCTGCCAGCCAGGAAGGTGACATGCAGGAGCAGACAAAGCCAGAGCTGACTCTGCTTCCCGCTGAGCCAACCTCAGGGAAATTACCCAGCCACTTTGAATAAAAGTGAATTAAGCAGCCTGGCAGTAACTCAGACCATATTTTATTAACTTGGCCAGAACCAAGTAACATTAATCCACCACCCTGAAATATCTTTTTTTTTTTTTACAGCCATGCTCTAATATATGAAAATGTGCTGGCAAAATTTTCTGTAGGTTATAACCCTCCAATTAGCAACACTCACACAGTAGGAGGGTTATCCCTTAGAGAGGCTGAGATGCAATGTGGAGCCCACATAGCCCACCCGAGCACCAAGGAAGCAAGTGATGGCTTCCCCCACTGCTTGCTCTGCTTGGGGAAAACCCTGGTGGCTCATCACTTTTAAAGCGAGGGATGCAGGTGCCTCGGGGCCTTGATGGTCATTGGAAAACAGTAGGCACTGGTTTCAGCCCACAGGAGTGAACTGCTCTGCAGAGGTGCCTCCCTCCCTCTCTCCCTTGACTGTGCAGGAAAACATTTTTTCTTGGCGCAGCAGATGCTCTGTCTCAGTCCTGCAAAACTGAGGGTGCATCTGCTCAGACTGCTGGGGATGATGCTCAATGCCCACCCTTGCTTTAGACAAGGGGTACCCCAGAAAGAAGTCAGGCATCTAAGGAGAGGCAAAAATCACCTCCTGCACAGGTTTCCCCCTCTGGGCCACCCACAATACTTGGTGGAGTTCAGGACTGGGCCACAGACCAGGCCTCCACTTGCCGGTGGCCGAGAGCTCCTGCCACTGACCCCACAGGGGCTGCCAGGGGGTCAGCACTCCTGGGGAGGTCTCCAGTGGGCTAGCAACCCACCAGGATCCCAGGGGGTTTATCCATGTGTTTTACAGATGCTGCCTTAAAGCTTAGCACTGGCAAGGGGGTCACCTTTGGTACAAATTAACATCTTCCCCAGTCTCTGCATTCTTTTGCCCTGTGTAAGCCTACCAAGAAATAAAATTGCCCTGCCTTCTTTATTTATCAGCAATAATAATACTAATAATACTTCACACATGAGTAGGAGCTTCCATCTGAGGAAATGAATGCACTTTACAGACATTAATGATTTAAGATGCTTAGCCCATCTCTGAGATATGGAGGAAAACCATCCTTTCTTTTTACAAATGGGAAGCTGAGGCAAGCCATAGCTAACTGATTGCCATGCAGGAAGGCAGCAGTGAGGCAGGGCGAGAGTCCAGGCTCCTTCATTACCGCCTGTGACTGTGGCTGCCTCTTTCTGCATTTCAGCCAACCTCTTCCCCATGCCCACAATGCTGCAGTGGTGCCATCAGAGGAAATGATGCTGCAGGCTCTTGGGAACCAGACCCAGCTTGCTCACAGTTCTGTTTTGGGGGCTGTTTGCCCCCCAGTGCTTGCTTGCTCAAGGTGGGCTGGTCCTTGAGTGGCTGCAGCTGCTCGGTACTGCTCCGACCAGGTTTGCTCCAGCAGTTCCTACATTTTGGGGATGCCCTTCTAGTGTAGCAGTGTCCTACACTGGGTGAATCAGAATCTTCACATCTGTGCATGGCGTCAGGGCATGAAGCCTGTGCAGGGGGTTGAAGAGGATGGCCCACTGGGAATGGGTGCGGCGTTGCATCCCATCCTGGGCAGTGTTATCCGGCCTTTCAGTTCAGCCTTGCCTGCAAGCACACTGCGGCCCTGCTTGCTGCTGGGCTGGCTGCAAACACGGCCACCATTGCCCAGCGACTGTCCCAGTGCCTGAAGGGTGGGCGTGGGGAGAAGAGACGATTATAAATAGTCAGATGAACTCCAGCTCACTGGGCAGTGAACTTTTATGTATATAGCCTCTTTGTAAAATGAAACTAGCCCGTGCCTCTCAGGGTGGAAAAAGAAAGCGAGCAGGGACCACACCTCTCCTATTATGTGTGTAGATCTGCCCATCAGGGTCTGGCAGCACTTGCATAGTTATATGAAATGCTTGCTATAAACATGGGACTGCTGGGTGGCTGGTTGTTAACTGTTTAGAGCACAACTTGAAATAATACCATTTGGCCTGAACCAGAGGCTGAAATGGGATTTTCCGCCTTAAGACGCCACCAGATCTGGGTTGTCTGCTTCCCTCTGCTATGCAGAGCTTATAAATAACCCTCTTCTCATCCTCAGAACAGCTTCTTCTTCTTCTTTTTTTTTTTTTTTTTTTTTAACACATGAGAAGGAGGCGAAAAAAAGGCAGGCAGGCAAGCAGGCAAGCAATAGTGAAAGTGCCACCATGTTGATCTATTTTAAACCCTGTTTGCCTGCAGTTTCGGATGCAGGCAGGGGAGGAGACCACTGGGTCAGCCCACCGCCGCCCGCCCGGCCGCTGCGGTGTGCGTGTGCCTGTGTGAACTTATTGTTTTATCCTCACGTCACCTTTCAGCCTGTGCCCGCCCTCCGTCCCCGAAATCTTTGATTAATAAGTTTGCTTGCTTTTTATACCCACACATGTGGCACATCTGGAGCAAGGCGTGCCTCCGCTTTCTTGCTGGTTTTTTAATCTCCCTCTCTATCTATACGTGCGTGTAATTTTTTTGTTTTTTGGTGGGTTTTTTTTTTTTTTTCCTACTTTACTTGCGACTGCCATGGCAACTGTTACATGTTTGGCAAAAAGCTTACGGAGAAGAAAAGGGGCTCAGCGCTCAGCTGGCAGATGTCCAGTGTAATCATGCTGCAGCGCCGAAATGAGGCCTTTGGCCGGCTGCCGAGCTGGGGAGAACAAAGATGTCAGTTCCCCGTGTTGGCGGCGGCGCTTGTTTGGCACCCTTATATGGTTTCCCAGAACTCCTCGCCTTGGCGGCTTTCCATTCCCTTTAGGGCAGCAAACAGGATTAGCACACACAGACTTGTTTTTCTCTTTTCTCCTCCAACTGTTCCAATGACATCATCCCTGCTGCATTCAGCTGCCAGCAGGGTGACTTTGGGGGTGGATTTTTTTTTTTCCCCTCTTAAAAAAACACCACCGCGCACACACCAGCAAGCACGATGATTTAGGTAATGCTTGCACACCTTTCTTGTTAAATTAAAGCCCCCAAAGTGCAGAAATCTCAGGCTAACCAAGCCAGATGCACTGCATTTTTTCCCCTCTTTCTTCTTTTTTTTTTTTTTTTTTTCTGGTCTCATAATTGAATTCCTGCAAGATAAAAATCGCCTTTTCCTCAGTAGGCTGTAATCAGTGCTTGAAGAGCTGTGGTTTCCAACTGCCCTCGTCATGTGCTTCCTTATGAAATTCCACAGAGAAATCTTCTTGGCTTGAGCACTGATTTAAAGGGCCCTGGAGTGGGATGCATCCCCTGTTGGTCCCCCAGAATCGCAGGGCTGCGACCACCCAGGCTGGGGTGCAGGGGTACATGGAGGCCCATGGGGCTGCTCTGGGATCGTGCAGGAGGCAAGCCCTGTCTGTAAAGGAAGGACTTTGCACGGGAGAGTTTTTAGTTGCTGCTAGCCATGGGGAGTGAGGACAAAGATGCACAGGAGATGTACACCAAATAATTTTCTGCCTTTTCCCTCGAAGTCCAGACCCATTTTCAGCTCCTGGACATCTTCTATCCTGGACACTTGCCTCTTTCCACCTGGTCTCTTTGCCAACCAAACAACAGACTCATGTCCCATTTCCAAGGGAGCCCCAAGGGGTGCCAGCATCTCCCCCCACCAGGAGGTGGGCAGCCCTTGGCGGGGAGGCTGAGGCCAGCTGGGGCAGCAGGGCTGCCTCCCCACTCCCACACCTCCTTCCCTCCCGGCAGCGCTCCTGTTTTCCTTGGCGTAGGCCACAGGATGTGATGCTTGTTTCCTCCTGTTGATGCAGACGCAGGGAAGGGGCCCAAAGGGGATGGTGGGCTTAGCATGAAGTGTTGCTCAGTGATGGAAAAGCTCCCCAGCTTGAGGCTTGCCACAGACCACTGGATGTTAGTCAGCATGGGAAGAGCTGGCCAGTCCAGTTCCTCATAGGCTTGTTCAGGTTTTCCACTGCAGAGGTGGACAGACAGACAGATGGACAGACAAATGTAGACAGCAAAGCGGGGTTGCTAGGAAAGCTTTATGTAAGCGGCTCTCGGCCGGCAGCTGACAGTGCAGCAAGTGTTCAGCTCCCAGAGCTCCACATCAAACCTGGCAGCACATCAAAACCTCTGTTTCATAACCCACTAGAAATAGGATTTTCTAACAGTGCCAAGAGGACTCGCCTTGTTGTGCAGGGACCTGGGATTTTACCAGTTGTTAATGGTTAACTAGTCAATGGCCTAAAAAATTCTGTAGTGCCCTTCCCCATGATGAACTGGGTGATTTTACCAGGCACTTGCTGCCATGCCACCCTGGTCCACCTGTTAATAACATAACTCTGGAATTACTTGGCAATTAACAGCAACCAAATAATTACAGAATCAGCTGTCAGGAGAGAGGCCATGGTGCCGTGAGTGGCTTTCCCAGGATGGGAACTGCCCTCCACTGGGTGTGTTAGCCTGGCTGTGGAGGGACCAAGGCTCGAGGTGGGGCTTCCCCAGGGAAGCACAGATTTCCAGAGGCAGAGATTTTATGGGAAACAGAAGGCACCAAGAAACAAAACGGATGTACCTCAGTCCTGTCACCTTCACCCCCATGCAGTGGCGACCCTCACGTGCCCACTCCAGCTAAAGAGGCTGGGATGTGTCTGGGCTCCTCTGGCTCCCTCCTCTGAGGGAGCAAGGCAAGGGTCAGCCATGCTTTACAGTGCAAGACTAAGCTCCTGGAGTGCTTTGCAGAGCAGGGTTGGGGCTTTGGCTGTGGGGAAGGGGCTTGCTGCAAAGCTAGAGGGCAGAGAAACCAGAGCGCTGCTTCCATTCCCTGTCTACTTGCAAAAACCCCAAGAGGCGCTCTCCTGGGCACCAAAGGAGATGGTTGTGTGCTCCCACTCAGGCCTCTCCCCATCCTGGCTCCATGCTGAGATGTGCTGATGGCACAGGAAAGGCACTTACATATTTTTTCAGACATTGAAAAAGCACTGAGTGCATTAGATACATAGATTCATGGAGATGGAAAACACTCAAGTATTCATCTTATTCACTACTCTCTTCTTGCTGATGAAGAGTTATCCCCTCTTGGACATGATCCAGTATTTTGTCCAGCCTCATTTCCAGTGATTCAAGTGATGGGGCTTCCTTTGGGAAACTTCGTCACCGCCTAATGCACTTTGCTGTTGGGAAGTGCATCTTACCCTGCGTTTGGCTTCAGCAGTTTGTCT
This sequence comes from Polioptila caerulea, assembly GCA_013397295.1. NCBI lineage: Eukaryota > Metazoa > Chordata > Aves > Passeriformes > Certhiidae > Polioptila > Polioptila caerulea. The sequence continues at coordinate 37,510 of VYXF01006331.1, read as the reverse complement.
CTAGGCTCTAGGCTTGCTTCCCAATGTGCCAGCTGCTTGTGGGCTCCTGATTCCTCTAAGCAAACTAGATGTCTTAGGCTCTTTTCACTATTTCTGTAGGTCAGTCTTAATCCTTCAATAATTTACTGCTTTCCTCTTCTTGCTGCCATCTGCCCCACATTGGCCTGGTTCTGCCATACATGGGCAAAGTGTCTCTGGGTGGAGAAAGCCTCCCTGGTGCTGGACTGGGGCTCCGTGGGCTGCGACAGCAGTGGCTGCCCAACAGCTATGTGCTTCTCCAGCTCTGGGCCAGGGAGTGTGAGCTCTGAGCTGGCACAGAAAACACAGCTGGAGGGATGCTCTATTTAACACCAACTACTAATGGCCTGAAGGGCTTGTTCTGGCCAAGTAGGACTGCTGAGGCACAGAAACACCCTGGCTACACGGAGCCTTTCCCCTGGCCATGCTCCCTGCATAGGAACAGCAGAGAGGTTTGGGAGAAGGAACTCCTCAGTGCAACTCCAAAAGGGCAAACAGCCAGGTCAGTTTGAGCAGGGTGTTCTCGATCGTGTCCCTCCGAGGAGCATCACCAGTGCACTTACAGGATGCCTTATGCCCAGCTGGGTGCCTGAGCTGGATGGAGCAAAATCTTCCTGCGTAGTCAAAACAGATGGATTGGCCCAAGTTATATCCCTGAGGGTACCTCATGTAAAGCAGCCTCTTTTCCTCCATCACATTCACAAAACTGGTGTGAGCACCCCTTGTCTTTCATGGAAGTTGCGATCTGCAGCTGGTTCTCATGTGATTGTCCTCCTCTGTGTGGAGGTGCAGGGCTGTCCCTGTTCCTCACACACCACCTTGAACTGACCCCAGAGGAACACATTTTTGTGGCCGTATTCCAAGTCCCTTTTTGCCCTCTCACCCCATTTCCCTCCTTCTGTGTCCCTGTGCTTGCAGCTCCTTGGTACGGCGCCAAGGGGGCCGTGAGCGCCTCCGCCCCGCGCTCCCACCCGCAGCAGGAGCGAGTCCCGGCCCCGGCTCCCCGCTGCCTTCTTGCGTCCCCCCGCTCGCTGCTCCCCCTCTGCCGCAGGCGTTCGCCACAGTGCTCAGCACAGCTTGGCCCGGGGCAGATGCCTGCATTCCTCCTCGCCCTGCGACCCAGCGCTCTTCCTCTCTTTTTGTTTCCTTTTGTTTATGGTACTCAATCCAGCTCTCAGGCCATGCGCAAATGCTCTGCTCTTGGCCAAGTTGAATTCCTTTCAAGGAAGATTGCACAAGAGTTCAGGGCTGGTGCTCGGAGCCAGGCCTGCTGGGCTGGATGTTTTGTTCTCTCGGCCCCGGTCCTGCTGGAGGACCTGCTGGCATGAACTCCCGCCAAAGCGGAGTCAGCAGGATGCCTCACGGCTGCCTGGCTGGGAGGAGCCAGGGCAGCAGCCCTGTGAGGTCAGGGACAGGCTGTGCAAACTCAGGTTTTTTTTAAAAAATAGATAATAAGAGAGAGAAAGTTTGTTTGGGATGTTTTGCTCTTTGTTAAAACCATGCGGATTGATGGCAAACCCAGCTTCCTTCAGGTATAAATATTCTTGTTCCAGTTTCACACTGGGGCTGGGCAGTAAGAGCTGTACTGGCTGTGGCAGAGGGGCCAGGCTGTGGGTGAGGAAGGCCCTGGCAAGCTGGAATAGCTCCCTCGAAGTCAAAGGGGGTGAGGTGGCAGGGGTCTGATGGTGCACGGCTGTGGTTGTGTCCGGAGCCCAAACCTCCTTCCCTTGGCTCAGGGCTAGGGTTCTCAGCCTGGCCGGCCTTTGGTGAGGGAAAGCACTTCCTACCCTTTGACTCTCAAGCACAGCTTGTATTTCAAGTGATGTGAAATCCTTGCTCAATGAGTTTTAAAAAGCTGCAGGCAAGTAGTAAAAAAACCCTTTTTGTTTTTTTTTTTTAATGGTTCCTAACTTTCTTTGAAGGCACGTTTGTTATGTTTGGTTGTTTGGTCTGTCTTTGTTGACCTTGTCAGCAAAGATATCACCAAAGAGATGATATGGGAATACTTGGAAAAATCAAACCTATCTGCACGAGCAGGCTGCAGTAGGGTGGACCCTGTGAGAGTTAGCTGACCTGCTGAGCCTCTGTCAATTATTTTTGAAAAATCACGGGGAACGTGAAGCTTGAGGGCACAGGAGGTTCCTCAGCAGCTTGTGCTGAGATGTTGAAGTGCCTCGGGACACCTATTGCCATCGCAACTAAGAAATTTTGTTTACTTTCCTGACACAGGACCTCCTCGCTTTGAAGGAATTTGGAGTGACTTAAAATCCCTTGGCAAATCTCTGTCTTTCTCAGAGGTGGGATTCATCTCAGCTGACTGTAGAAGTGTGAAAGTCACACAATGATCCAAGCTAATCATCCTTTCTCTTCTCTCACAGCATAAGGAACAACAGGCATCTCACACACACACACACACACACACACACACACACACACACACACGCACACGTGTTCAGTGGGGCAAATCTCTTGCTGGAAGTGCCCACCACCTCTATGGAACATAATGGGAGCCTGGGAATTTTGGTTAGCCATAGTTGTCCACTTTAGAGAAGACAGGCACTAAATGGTGTGTCCTGCCCTGGAGAACAGGCTTGGTTTTGCTCCTTTGGAGCTGCAGAGGAGGTGCTCGGTGACTTACGGTGGCTATGCAATGACACACAATTCTTCCTCTGGCTCCTAGGTTCTAGCACAGCTTCTTGGCTGTTGGCAATCTCATCAAAAACCCTGATGAATGCAAAGATGCAGCTCCTGAATTATTCTCACTTCTACCAGTTTCATTTGAGAACATGGCGATATTCTTCCCATACTTTACAGTTTAATGTAACGCTGATAAATGATATGACAACGATAAATTTTCATTTTATTTAAAGCTGTTTATCATCCATATCTGTTATGGAAAGTCATCAATTATGCAAAAAGCATGAATGTTTAAAAAGCCTCTAAAGTGTCTCTATTTATGGATTGTATGTTGTGTATTCTTTACTCCTTGCTTGTGCACACACTGGAGAGGCTCCTCCATTAAAGTTTCGTTTTTGTACAAAGAGTCTGAAAAATGGATCTTGACAGGGGGATCTTCGACAAGCTGGAGGCTTGTCGCAAAATGTGACAGAGGCATAAAAACATCACATTCTTGGGAAAATCCCTCAATGCTTGAAGCTGGGTCTGAATCAGGGGAGCAGTGAACTAGATGGATGCAGTGTGTCCAGGGTCAAAAAGCCATGCTCTGTGGCTTGCCTGAAGTCACCTTCCATCGCTTTGCCAGGGCCTCTCAGTGAAGGGGAAATAGATGGGTCCTTCATAAGCACTCATTAGCAGAGGGGTCTACACTGTTCACAGCCCAGTGATTTTTCCAGTCTGTGGTCCTTCCTAAAAGCCACAGGAACTGAATCCCAACAAATGGCGTGTGTGTGGACCTAGCTGCAGAGACTTGTAGCTTGCAAAGGTGTGCTCCTGCTCTGGAGTGAAGGAACAAGATGGATGAAATGGCTGAGATGTTTTAAGTCAGGCAATACTGCTCATCTCTGAGTTTGCACAGCAAGCTCTTTGCTATGGAGGGCCAGATTCTGCTCGCAGGCAGTGCCTTTGGAGCCACCTTGCATTAAGACCAGTGTAATTGGCAGCTTGTTTTGGCATTTGTGTTAAATCACAGGAATGGGGAGCTTTTACACAAAGGAACACAGGTCAGGGAGTGAATACCAAACAGAGACCCTGTAAAGGAGTTGAAGATATTGGCATCTTCAATCTCTTTTTTCTTTCCTTTAAAGATACTGGGGAGACAAAAAGAGTTAAAGTAAGGAAATTAGATCACAAAAACCAAATTAACTGAACAGCACCGTCCTGGCCTGATGCTGATCTCACACATGGTGTGCCAGTAAATCCCAAGAAACGCAGCACACATCTGGGTGTTTCTGGGGCGGCTCTGTCTATTCAGGCCTGCCAGGGTGTTGGAGGGGGCCCGCAGCTGCCAGAGCACTCAGCAGCGTGCGACAGGAAAGGGAGAGCTTTCTCACACGTCCCGCACAAGAGGTTGATTGTGGGGATTGCTGACGGGTGACCTCCCTGTGCCACCGGGGCCGGGGCTGCTGGTTCCTCTGGCACAGGCACCCACCAGGAGACCTTCTGCTCTTGCATTACAATGCCTGCAGCGTTGTAAGTGTCCTGTATCTGCTGAAGACTCAGGTACTTAAACATCTCCCTGAAGTAATTAGTTGTGTTTTTAAATTACTTACAACCTGTGTAGTGCTGTAGGGGATGTGACAAAGGAGGGAGCATGAAACCTGCAGAGTGGGAAGTATGGTGGCATCTGCTATTTTTAAACATGCCACTCAAGGTCACCTCCACAGTATCCCTGCACCCAGCACCAGGATCTGCCACTCACCTGCCCTCCATGGTGCTTGGTGGTCTTTGCCATGAGATTTTAAATTTTCTTTCATTCTTCCTTCCCCCTTGTTGCCATCAAGAGATACCCTTTACACTGCCATGTACCTTTAAGCCAAATAAGCAATAACACAAGAGAGGACTTGCAGCCATTGTGCCTTTTAGCAAGTGCATGCAAGGCCTGGGATCAAAGGCTGGCTACATCCAGCACTAGAAGGGTTGCAGCGACACATTAGTAGGACTTTTTTTTTTTTTCCAGTTCAAACAGCTACACAAATTTTCCATTTTCAGCTTCTATTTTTTCCCTAGGTTCATGGGATGAAGATGAATGCCCTCTGAATCCTGGTTTCTTCCGTGGCAGACACTGCCTCTCTCTGCTTTTGTCCTGATCCAACCTGGCTGTCACAAAGCTCACTGTGGCTCTTCTACCCAGTGCTCTGAGTGTTGGGCTGGTCCAGAACAGCTCTGCCCGAGAGAGACCTTTTGCTTTACAGCAAATCTGTTTCTCTTGTGCCGTACAGAGAATGTTTTTGTGTTTTTGTAGCTTTCTCCTGTACATGGTGACGAAGGGAGAGAGGTTCCCTTGGGTGACTGCCCATGGCACTCAGCATCTCAGTACCTATCTGTGCATTTCAGTGTCTCTGTTTTTCACCTCCTCTGCTGAACACACTCTCCAACACATCCTGGGATCGTGCTTGTCTTTCCATAACTGCATCCTATTGGTGCCCAAAATAATTAACTACCAGCATGTCCTTTTCCCCTTCAGCCAGTTCCAGATGAGTTCCCAGTTCACAGTGTCAGTTTTTGCTGTTAATCCATAAACTATAACCTTTACATTGGGTACTGTTCATCATAATTAGATTTCTGTTACAAGATGTTATTTCCTGCAGTTAAACAAGACTTGCCTTACTTGAACAGCCAGCCCCAGGTGACGTTTAGTTCTAACCTTAGTGTTAAAGCTCTGTGCTTGCACGCTGTTCTCTCAAAGCCTCCACTCCACCACACCATAGCCTGTACTTATCTTGACATGACACGTTAGCAATCATCCGTAGCTCTCTGGCACTGAGACCCAGATTTGTCCTGCAGGATGCCAGCCCTCTTCCAAGGACCCACTCTTTTCATGAAGAGAAGAATAAAACCAGGATGGCTCTAAATCAGGTCACCCCGACTGTAGTGTTAAGCACACTACCTGCTCTGGTGCAAGCTGGGGTGGAAAACAAAGGCACAATAGACCGAACAAGGTCATTAACAACAATTTGATCCAATTATGCTTCTAAACCCAGGACTCTTTGTTTGATGATTTTTATTTTGTGCTGAAAGGGAAGGAAAACAACCTTACACATAACGGAGTGTTGCTGGGTTCTGAAAGGTGTCTCCTCTCACATAAAGCAGCAGTAATGCTTCCTAAATCCACCTGTATCTTGACTGAGTGTTCATTTGCCCTTGCTCTCACTATTGCCATTCCCTGTGGTTAAAAAATGTTGGTATTCAGGAAAAGTTTCCTCTGACAGTGAGAAGTCTGCGGCCACCCCCTGCCTGAGCCCAGTGGCTGCTTTGATGCCACAAGAGCATGACAGTAAGAGAAATGCCTGGGGAAGTGAATCAATAGCAGCAGGCTGGCCAGCTGCAGGGTGAGGATGGGGTAAATTGCTGGAAGAAACTTTCCCAGCCACCGGAGGAGTTAGGAGAACAATGCGGAGAAGAGGATGTGAGGCACTTCCCGCCTCTGGCCAGCCCTGTGCCAAGGAGTGCCGCAGCCTCCAGTGCTATCTTTGTGCCCCTGTCATCCTCTGGAGGCGGCTGTTGCTGTTGGCTGTGGCTTTCTATACTCGTTGTTTCTTTCAGCTCTCTCTTAGAGATCTAACTGTCCCTGCAAAACAAGGGGACTGTTTTCCACAACCTTTCTGGCTGACATCCATTCACCCTGTCCAAGGCAGCTCTCTTGGCCAGACTGGGAATGTGCTGGTTCCTCTCTAAGACCTGGCTAGTACAGCAGTGTCAATTATTTTTTCTTTTTTCCATCTCTTTTTCCATCCTTCTATTCCTGAGAGATGGAGATAGTGCATTTCTTGTTTGTTCTGCTTTCCCATCACATTTGTCTAATACCAACCACTTGAATCGCCCTGTCTATTTCCTGCAGAGCTGCTTCTCACCACAATATTCAAGTGCCTTTTGCAAGTGAAAAAAACCCCAAACAACCAAATAACCCAGCCCTGTGATTTCCCTCCCTGCTATCAGGAAACAGGTTTGTTTGTTTTTTAATGAATGCAAAAGAATGCAGATAGCAGTGAGGAAAATCTTGGGCAAGGAGTTCAGCACTTCTTTATTTAGGCTCCTCCATGTATATCAGCTGAGCCCAGCAGGAGACAAAGCAAGAGCTGGATGTTATTTCAGGAAAAGCCAGGTCTTTCATGCTTGAGACAGAGTAGTGTCCCTGGGGGGAAACTCTGGGCTCCTGTTGTGCCTGGGTGATTTGAGCAGAAAAAGGTTGAGGAATTTCAGCAATGCTGCTTTTCTTCTCTGTCTTCCTGGCTCTTTGTAGCAGGTATCCCTAGGGCTGGCCACTGCCACTGTGACACGTTGGAGGGGCTTCACATCTGCAGTTCTGCCTGGCCTGGTATTTCTCAGTGCTCTGGTGCCAGACATTTTTGGCTGCACATGACGAGACAGACCAGGCAGATCCATGGCACGATGTGAGAGATGGACGGTGCACGGAGCTGCTGGGGACTCTGCCACTTATGCCACGTGGGCAAAGCAGCCAGTCTGAGTAGCACAGGCTGAACACTAATAACAGGCTCATTCCAGCTGTGTGCTTGCTGGAAACAATGGACTGAAATCATGGCCACACTGATGTCCACACCAAAAAGATCCCAAAGTGATGTGGCAGATAAAGCACAACATTTCTCCTGACCTACTGCTAGGCACTTCATGGTATTTAGTCTTAGGTGTTTCTGCCTTACTACAAGCCACATTTCAGTCTGGAAGCATCCCTTTAGCATGAAAAGTAGAAATGCATTACACAGAGCAAGATGCTTAGACTGACAATTTAATTCAAACAGCATATATATGCCATATTATCTACATATCTATAGTATATTTTGGCCATGGCTCTGCTAAATTCAGCAAAGATTCAGGCTTGGTCAGACTGTAACTATATTTTTCAGTGCATAAAATATTAATTGCACTTTCTTTACCTGGCTCTAGCCATGATATGGTGTGAATCACATCTTCGGGATCACTCAGTAGTTAAAGGCACATTTGTTCTTTGGTATCAAGCAGCTCTGAGACAGGTCATGTCTAGCTCCAATCCTGATATTCATTTTCCTGTAATGAGCATATTTCTTCCTTAGTCATGCAGGATTTTTGCTTCTTTCAAAGTATCTATTTTGCAGCAGATTTTTATGCAGATTTTTATGCAAGAGTGTATTACTAGGTTGTTTTCTATTGATGCAGAGAAATCTTTCATACAATTTGCATCCCATTAACAGCTTCATAAGAGACGATCCTGATTCTAATGGCTCTGCACAATAAGCCAATAAAGCCAAATATGGAAGGGATTATGGAGTGTATTGCTGTTATACCCACAAAATGGTTCATATGTTCAAGAGAGGCATTGACTCATCTGACACCTAAGGTTAGTCCTCAGAGTCACTACAACTGATGTTTTTCAGCAGCCCTTTGTCTGTGTTTTATCTCCTGTTGGTTTCCATCTCATTTTTTTTTGCACTGGTAGCAGAAACAGAGGTGGAACCCCATCCTGTAGCCTTGCATGTGGGCATCCTATGCAGCCTGATGGGTGGATGCTGCTGGATTCCAAAAAAGTACTGCTGTTACATCATTTCTCTAGTGCTGGAATAACAGCAGAGGCTGCCTTGGGGCACGTGTAGGTGCTAGCCAGTGTCTCTGCCTCTGATACCTTCCTGGAGGCATATTTACAGCCTATGCTTTTCCTGTAGGACAGGCCAGGTGTCTGTGCTGAGCCTTTCTGATCTGCTGCCCACCTTTGGTGCTGCTGGCACACTTTTATGCCAGTGGGCACACTTACCAGCTGTGGAGGATGAATAACTGTCTCCCCAATGTCAAAGTTCAGTCCTTAGCCTTGAGGGGTTTTTATTGAGTTTTGTTAACAGGGCACTGGAAGTGAAGAGCAAAGGTGAGGAGCTGGCCTCATGCTGCCTGAGTCCCTACAGCTCTGGAGAGGGATGCAAGGGGGTACCTGCACAGGGAAAAAGCCCTGGGCTGTGGAGTGGTTTCTGCTCCCGTCTCTCAGAGAGCATATTTGTACACTGCTTTTTAGAAAAGTAATGTCTGTGAGGGATGAGGTAGTGGAGGAATGAAACTGGTGGGAAGCTAGATTGGAGGAGAGAGGTAGCATGATGTGAGAGGGAAAAGTAACAGCCTGAGAAGCTCCTGCAGCACTGGGCCAGCATCTCTGGATTTTTCCGTAATCAACACAAGTCTATGAGAATTGCCCGTGGTAAAGAATACTTCAGCAAAATTATTATCTTAATGACAAGTTTTCTTAATTTTCATTTAAAGTTTTTGAAACCTGAAACTCAGGACTGTTTTGGGTTATGGTTCAGGCCACAACACTTAAAAGTCAAATGCTGTGCTCCTCAGTATAGCTTCCTTTAGCTACGCTTTTATTTCTTTGGGACTTTCTGTTAATTCTCTCTAATGTTTTCCACCATGGCCCTACAATGCCTGCACTGGCACTGAAGGCTTTTATATTCACTGGATGCAATTAGGATCTACATGCGCATGCAGACAGGGTCAGACCTTCTGGAGTGGCTTTCTTGGGGGATTTCGGGCAAATTATGCAGGTCTCATTCAGGACACTGGCTGTGTGCAGATGCCTTTGGGGAGCAGAGAGCTTCAGGACTGCTTTTGGTTAAAAGCCAAGCTGATGTACCTAACACTGAGGCCTTGACAGGTTACAAAGAATCATAGAATCAAAGGCTGCCTTGGGCTGGAAATGATGTTTGAGATCACCCAGGTCCAGCCCCCTCTGCCAGAAGCAGGGACACCTTCCACTAGACCAGGTTGCTCAAACATGTCTGTTTGCAGTGTCACTTCCTATCACGCCTGCCACAGAGGTAAATGTTTGCACTGTCATAACATTTCTCCTGCTGGAGCTTCCTGGCTGGGGACGCTGCAGCACTTTCTGCAGGGCACATCGCCGTGTGTGGGGGCGTGCACAATCTCATCTAACAAAAGTACAGCTAGGCAATGCTTTATATACTTGACATCTATGACAATCCATACTGCAGCAAGGAACTCGGTGTCAAATCAGTCCACAGTTAACAAGAACCCAACAAATGGTAAAACAAGTGAACATACCCAAGTCAGACTGTTCTACACAGTGCATGATCATATCCAAGGTATAAGTTCAAGGGATCCAGCCAGCAGCATTTACTTAAAAATGTGGTGTGTGGTTTCTACCTGTTCCACAGCCCCGCTCCTTAGATTTATCTTTGGGTGTTTAAGGTCAGGAGGCACCTTTTTAGCCACCTATTCTGCTGTACCGGTAGGAGACTGGGTCACGAGAAGATAGAATTAATAATTAATCTGGTAAAGAGAGAAAAGAATTCCAAGGATTCAAATGGGATTGATGGGGACTACCAGAGCTTCTGTTTTGCATTTAACTTGAGCTGAGAGGTAGTTTCCTTTTCCTGTGTCGAGTGCTCAGCTTTGTGGGCAGCCAGGCAAATGTACAACACTGATTTCGGGTGATGAAGTGTGGAAGTCTAGGCTGGCAAATTGAGAGTCCTGGGAAGAGGCCAAGGCCAAAGGGGAAGACATTAGTAAGCAGAGAGGGCTGTAAAACCACATGATATAAAACCCTGGGAAGGGCTTTAAGGAGAGGGCTAACATGAATTGGAGGACAGCAGACCTGCATTTCTAGACATCTAAGGGAAGGCAGGGAACTGTAGGGGTTGGGGGTATCACGGCCAAAGAGGCATTTGAGGCAAGGATTTCTTCTAAGAGCAAGAAGCAGGAAGCATCTGCAACACTAGGACAGTCCCTAAAGGATACCAGAGAAGAGGATACTGTCAAGGTAACAGAGGAAAAAAAGTGAGTGTGAGTATTCAGAGCCATTCAATCCATGGTGTTGCTCAGTAAGCTGCAAGTGGAAACCTGTAGGAGTAGATTCCCAAAAGCTTGCAATAAGATATGACTTTTGTCTGTGGCACAACACCAGGTAGGCTGCAAGCAAATTCTAATATCACTCCATTCAACTACACTGACTCAATTGACACTGAGTTTATGTCTTCTTGTTGCCCTCCTTTTTTTGACCAAAACTATATCATTAAAGATACTCTGATTAAAGATTACTCATTAAAGATTACTCTGATTGCTTCAGTTTTCCTCACTGAGAAATGGCCTCCAGTATTAGAGATATTCAGATGCAAGCAGTGAGTTGAATCCCAAAGACTATCCACTCCTGGAAATTGTTAGAGGTGGGGCTGGCAGAATCATTGGCTGTCCTGACTGCTTCTCCCCAAGCCCCACATGGGATTTCGCATTAGTCCTCAAAACCCTCTAACACTGGTATACCCTCTAATACTGGGTATTCCTCAACTCTGGGCAGTCTACTGTGGTGCTCTGATTTAAGACTCTAGTAGCCCAGATGGACTTAAAAATGAGATTATTCCCTTCCTGTTTTATATACTAGATAATCACTATCATGTCTTCCTAGCCCCTACCTTGTGGTACAGACTATCTTATTAACAGAGTGTTTTGGGTTTCGACTATTCAGCCTTTTTCACTCGGCACCATTTCTGGACCATTGCCATTGCTCTCCTTTGCACTTTCTGCAATCAGCTCAATCTCCCCGAACTACAGTGGCCAAAACTGCAGACATTACTTCAAATGAAGCCTTGACAACATAGACAACGTGGGGAGAATGGTTTCCTGTTTGTCACAAGCTGCACTTCCGTTTGTTCACCTCATTAGAACACTTTCATTTTTCACTGCAGCATGACCATGCTCATTCATGTTGAGCTGACATTCCTAGATCTTCTTCTTCTCAGAACAGCTGCTGTGCTGGTTGTTCTCCAGTTGGTCTAGAAGCCCATGATGACGCCTACAAAAACCCAGAGCTCCATTTGTCCGTTCTGAATGGTGCTTCGCTTCCCATCCCTCTACCTCATTTGTCAAGATTGTTTTGCATTCTCCTCCTGTTGCCCAAAGTGCTTGTTCTTCATAGTGTCCTGTCCTAATTTAATAAGTGTTCCCTGATCTTGGTTTTTTTAAAAAAGATATTAATGAAAATACTGTGTGCTGCCAGACACAAAACAGATGGCTTCAGACTTCATTTGATACGTACTGCCAGTTTGACAGTGAAACATTTATAATTGCTCTTAGTCTGGTTTTCCAACCAGCTGTACACTCCTCTAATAGCAGGTTCTTCAAAGCTGTGCTTCTTTGCTTGGTTTATGAAAGTGTCAGGTGAGACAAAGGCAAAAGCTGCACTAAAACCAAGATCTAAGACCTACTGTAGAAGGAAATTAGATTGATTTGATGTGATTTGTTCTTGTCAAATCAGTACTCACTGTTCTTCATCTGCTTGTTGTCTTCTAGGTGCTGGAAAATAGTTTATCCAATTACCACTTCCAGTAATTTTCCAGGAATTGGAATTAATCTGTCTGGTCTCTGATTCCTGGTTCCTCTTGTCTGTCCTTCCCTTTCTTCATGGTAGATGCTAGATTTGCCTTTCTGTGTGCAGAAACACATGCTCCCATCCCTGACTTCTGTGCTGATGGTGCTGGGTGGGCTTCAGCTGCTTTACCCATCACGGCAGAAGACTTTTAGGGCTTGTCAGTTAAATTACATCTGACTTAGACACTGTCTGACCTCTTTGTTCTTTCTTGCAGCCAGTATTCTTACCCTTGGACTGCTTATGCTGGTTGTGTTAAATGGGGCACTTTTGAGCAAAAACTGAAAGAAAAAATATCAAACACTTTTGAGATTTGACATCATCAGCTCAGTGTTTGCTTCTCTTTATGAAACCCAGCTCTTTCTTTGGCTCTCCTGTTGCTGTTAGTGCATACACTTCACGCCCCGTTTGTTGCCTTACATCTTCATATTGTTCCTCCACGCTTATGCTGCTCTTTCACACTTACTAACGTGACCTAGTTCCACTTTCTATGTGCTTCCTCTGCACTTTTGAAACTAATGAAGAGCTCATGACTTAGCCAGTTGATGCCTTACTCTCTTCCCTCTGTACTTGTGCGAAGTTGTCCCAGCACAGAGGATCACAGTAGTTATGTGCCTTTCATAAGACTTCCTTAGGGCACTGCCAACTTCCCAAATGTTCTTTCTGCCTTGGATTTGTTCCTCTGGGCTTGTGTGTTCTAACACTGTGAGTTAGCTAAAGTCTGGCTCAAAGTCCACTATTTTGTCTCTGTGGGGTTTTGTTCTCTGCCTCCTTTTCTAGAAATTATGACTTCTAATACTTCAAGATTACTCTCACACCAGTTGCTTGTCACCATCACCTGCAAAATAAGCTCCTCTGTTTTAATTAGAATAAAAATTTTCAGAGAAGATGGCCAGGAAGAAGCTAGACAGATGGCAGCTGCGGTCAGTTCAGGGAAGGCATAGACAGAGCACCAGAACAGAGACAGACAGAGGACCCTGCATATTTAGCACTTAGATTTACTTGCCTATGAACTTGTTTCCAGGAGATGTGGCTAATAGTGGAGGAAATATTTGTGTTATTTGTGTAAAACATGAACAGTAAAAGTGTGTTATTAAAATACTTTCTCCGTTCTGTTTGTCTGTGTTAGAATGGTTTTATGGTCTTTGCACAGTAAGAAGGCTTAGACCTTACTAGCATGTAGTTAATCTTCTTTATTCAGTTATGCATTGACACTAAAATGTGTTTTTGAACACAGAGATTCAGGCCAAGCAGAGCTGTTCTGTCTTCATTGCATCCATCAATAAGCCAGACTCTCCGGCTTCTCAATGGCCAACCAAGACACATCTTGCCTTCAAGACCACATTAATCTTTTTCAGACAGCTTTTTCCAGCGCACAATGTGCACTGCTCCTGGTAATATCTCACTCTAGCTGCATTAGTGCTAGAAAAGCTTTCTTATGCAAACCTCCAAGCCAAAAACTACCTTTTTGGAGCTACTTATCCTCTCTGCCGCCATCCCACCCAAGCTGACCTTCATCCATCCTGGGACTGTCCCTGGGTGCCTGCCCCTGTGCTGTTCTGGAAAAGCTCCCCTGAGGGGTGGGAAGCAAGTTGGCTTTTGGCTGTTATCTGTGGCCCTGGCATGTTCCTGCTGACATCCCTTTAGGTACTGAGAGATTGGCCAGCAGGGTGTCTGGTAACTGCTGCAAGTGATTTTAATTACTCTATTGACGTCATTACTTCACCACAGTTTTGCTTTCACATCTTGTCTTGGCATTAGGGGTGAATTCAGTATAAATGGGGCATCCTGAGCTAAAGAGAGCTCCCAACGCTCCCATGGATATCTGCCCAGAAGCTGGGATGGTTGCTAAAGGAGCAACCACTTTAATGCTCCACAAAACCATATGAGCACAACTTTGTAACTGATGCCTCTTGATATAATCCTATAAAAGGAAAACAACTCTTCCACTATTGTAGAAGAGCAATTATGATACACCAAGAGCTGGTATCCTTGCAAGCAGTCTGATTGCTGTTCTTTGTCTAGCAACTGTTGATGTGTCTTCTGATGGTTGCTTTTTGAGTCATAGGAAGCTCCTTGGGAAAGTGCAGAGACCTTCAGACCTCAGGGAGAATAAACTGCTCACAAGTGCTTGACTGGCTGAACCCACAGCGCTAACACCGCACATTCTCCTACTCAGATAGGGCTTGAAAAGCCAGTTTCTCATAAAAAGAAAAAAAGCCCAAATTTACAAAATGCTGTCACTGCACATCCTTCTTTTAGGGTCTAATTCAGAATCCATTCTCGTCAGTCAGAGAACACTCCTAGTCATGCTCTTGGCCTTTGGATCAGACTGTACAATGCTTAAAAACCCTTGTGAAAAAAAGGTGGGAAGATTTGAAAGGCTTCCTCGTAAAGACATGGATGGGTAATGTGCTTATTTTCTAAATACATACCTAGAGGCTTAGACAACAGGTGTATTTGCATCAGCCTACTCTGATTAAAAGAAGTCACACTACTGGAAGCAGAGAACCCCCCCTGAACCTATAGCTCATCTTCCCTGAAGTAAAATTAAAAGTAGCAGTGCCAACTCATCGTTTCCTAAAACAAAGCATCTATTAAAAGTAACTCACCTGAGGGAAAAGCATGTTGTAACAGATAGTCTTTCCACTGCTCCTCTGAGAACACCCAGTGGCCCAAACCTCTGCACCTACCCCCACTGCTCAGATCTCCTGCTTTGCCAGGAGAGGACTGAAAGCCACACATCAGTCCCAGGATTCATCCTGCTATTAGCATGTTTGCAGAAATACCTGGAAGGACAATTTATTCCACCTCTTCCCTACTGTTTTTTTGTTCTAATAATTCAGTCCATCCTGAAGAATTAGTTCACCAAAGAGCTTACCTTGTAGAAAACTGAAGAATGCTGGAGAGAAAATAAGTCCTAGTTAACAAATATGAAAACTAACAGCTTGGTAATGTGCAATACAAGTTCCAAATTTATATTTAGGACCTTTCAAAACTAAACCATGAAGATAAGGCCTGCCTTTGGTAACATTGCTTAGAGTGAAAAGCCAGCATGCGAAAAACCTAACTGAAATTGCATTTGAAAATTCTTTCATAAAAATAAGAATCATAAGAAGTGAGATGGAATATAAACCAAATTTTGCAATAGTACTTTACAAATTGTCTTGATTTGTAAAGAAAGGATGCAGAGTGCATGCTAAGATCAGCTGCCTGCCCAGACGATTTTGTAATAAATGGCATTTCATTTTTCATCCCCAGCACAATATCCAGCCATACAGTACTTTTATTTATTACGTGAGTGTTCAGCTGCAATGACAGCTGAAGTGAGGAAGGAAATGGCTTCAAGAACATGGGAAGAATCCCATAAGGTTAAGGGAGTGAAATGGGGAAAGGTACTTTAAAGTACAGGTGGTGATGTAAATTATTGAACATTTGAAATGTTTACCCTTGGTAATTTTGATCACATTGTGAAAGCAGTCACTCATGCTTTTATGAGCCACTTGATTTACTGGAAGCTTTATGCCATCAGTTGCAGCTCAGGAGCCAGCCTTGCACTCAGGGTGCAGCAGCACACTGAGCTGGCTCAGAGCCACCACTGCCAGACACCCAGC
This sequence comes from Polioptila caerulea, assembly GCA_013397295.1. Classification (NCBI taxonomy): domain Eukaryota; kingdom Metazoa; phylum Chordata; class Aves; order Passeriformes; family Certhiidae; genus Polioptila; species Polioptila caerulea. The sequence goes on along the minus strand of VYXF01006331.1, from coordinate 21,841 downwards.
ACCATAAAAATAGCAGCAATCATCCAAAATGGGGCATCAATGCCCAGAAGCATTGAAGTTGACCCATGAATTCTACATGGACACCAGAGAATATCCTCAAAGCCTCCCCTGCCTCCGAGGGAGATGTGCTCAACCCACAGAGTTGTGCTGGGCTGAAGGCTTTGTGCAGGGAATGAGCTGAGCATGTCTCAGTGTCCAGCATCTCTGACTTTTTCCAGAGATGCCTGCTGGGGTCTAGCCACCCCCTAGGTGTGCTGCTCCAGGGCCATGGCCATGGAGGTGCACCCTCAGCTCCAAGGACACATAGACCATGGTGAGATGGCCTGGGAATGAAGCTGGTTTTGCCATTTCCCATGGAAATTGTGCCTACAGAGAGCTGCAAGGGCACCTCAGGGTGCTTTATGCAAGATGAGTAATGTCAGACACAGAGCTGCTTTACACATTTGGTCACATTTCCCTCCACACTGATTCTTGCTGTTCTTCAAGCACTGACTTATCTTGCCACTGTATTTGGAGTTTTCATTTGTCTTTGTTATTTAAAAAAATTAATTATTTTCCTTGATGCTATTTCTTACCAAAAAAAGAGTTGTTGACTCAACTTTTATGTCATTAGCAGATGCTATCAAAAGTCACCCACAGCATATCACAATGAACTCAGAGGTGATCTAGGCAAAAAAGGGGTTGGGATAAGCAGGTGATATTTCAGTGCAATTAAAGCATGAACAGATCTAATACCTGTCAAACGAGTGGATCTCATTTATGATAGGCAAGATTTGGGTGCCCTGCCAGAGTCAATAACAAAATTTTCCTCACCCATTTCTCTCTCATTTTTTCCTTCCTTTTCCCCTTAATTCCCCTTAACTAGATTTCCAGAAACTACGTGCCGGATCTTTTGCTGGGAGTTTTGTCTTTGGCATTATTGAGGTGGGTTTTGATCTCAAATGTTCAATATCTGAACCAGTCTGCCTGAATCCAATTTCAGCTATTAACAGAGGTATGTAGTGGCATAAACACAATATGCTTGTTGGGGCAGCTTTTTGCCGTTTTCCTGAAACAGATTTAGCAGATCCATAGGCTGAAGGATTTCCCCTTTGCTCTGTCATCAGAGTACTCTACAAGGAAATCCTTTCCTTCCATTGGACTTGCCAGTGAGGTCCATGTTCCCATTTCTGTTCCCTGAGGGGTGACTGTAAGGTGATGAAAAAGGCAACATGACTGGGCACTGCTCTCTCTCAAACAACCTCCTGCCCACACACCAAATTCCCCTTGTTGTCAGTCAGTGTAATTACCATGATATAAACATTGTCCTGAACGTTATTAAAAATGCAAATAATGTCCATCCAGCCTGAGGAACAGAGAATAAGCAGTTCCTTTGCAGCTCACTTCCTCCTGGCCCCAGCACGTGTTGCGCAGATGATGCTCTGCTGTGACATGTTCGGGAGCTCTCAAAGTTCATCTATTTTTTCTAAATCTAAGCAATGAAGCTGCAGACTTAGAACATAACAGCCATTTAGAAACTGTATGACTTTCCCTAACTGTCTGTAACAGTTTCGAGATAAGTCATTTTAAAAAGAATTACTTTAAACTGAGACTGCTTTAAACCAGACCTTTGTACTTCTTGTTTTTGCTTTTATCTTGGCACAGATGCTTACCCTCTCTCCAGCTTCTTTGTAGAGTTCATTATGCAAAGGCAAAGAAGCTACACTAACATTGTAATTTTGTTTGGCAAGGTGAGCCACAAAACATATGCTGTGTCATGCCTTTTTATTACTGTGCAAGAATTGCCAAAGCAGCCTAAAGGAGGAATCAAGGACACGGTCGTTGTGAGGAAAAGAGGAAACGGTCCAGTTTTACAACACTCAGGCTTGTAACCACTTGCGGTAGATAGTTTCAGAACTGGTTTAATTTTAAATTATTCTCTTACCAACTGACAACAGCTTTGAAGTGACTGGTGTTTAACACCACCACTTTCTGATCCACATTGAGTCATTTTTCAGTGCCTGGAGATCCAAGCCCTACCTGCAAAGCCGGTGCTGTGTAAGCTGAGACTTCCCCACCCTCTCCCTGCACCAGGAGATGGCAGATCTAAAGCCAGGCCAAGCCAAAAGACAAAAAGCCTCCTTGCGCAGGCACTGACATCCCCCTTCCACCACAGAGAGGACAGCATGTTGCACCTTATTCTGATCATGCTCCAAGAGCAAAACCTGCACTTCCCAGTCTAGACAACCTGTAATCAGGCAAGGGAAGAGAAGGCAAAGGGAACAATTAATGGGTGTGATCTCAGCCTCTTGCAGCCTGCCTTGATCTTACCCAAGGACTGGTTTTATGAGTGGGCATCTGTGGGAGCATAGAGGAGTCCCCCCCATACCCACATCTCCTCTGGGGGCCACCCATGCCAGGAGTGCTCCACTCCTGCTCCCTTCCCATGCAGTGCTTTCACTTGAAGGGGATCAAGGAAATTATGTGGCTGGAAAAAAACCCAAAAGGTTACTTTTAACTAGGTCCCACATGTGAGCCTCCATGCAGCCCCTGAACAGGGCTGAGCATGAGCAAGAAATTTGAAAGGGGAAGAAGGAAGGCAGTTTTCACTATAACAAAATGTCCTGTTGCAACATCTCCCAAGTACTTTGGTTGCAATTCCTCCAAACCAATCTGAAACTTCAGAAACAGCTTGAAAGAAGGAGCTATGTGGAAGGAGACCTGGTGCCCCAATGGGAGCAAACCCCAGGCACAACCACTGGCTGCCTGCCCATCCCACGGCTGCTGCCTGTACTCCAGCAGGGTAGGCAAGGGTGACAGGAAAGGACAGGGCAGCAGCAAAGGCCACAGCTCCCTTCACCGCTCGTTCCCAGATTTGGTGAACCTTTGGAGGGTAGAGGGAAGAGAAGAGGAAGGGATATTCGTATTACAGCATACAAAAGAGGTAGCGAAAGTGTGGCAATGCCAGTCACTCACTGCATGCCACAGAAACACAGGAGCAGCCTCACCCTTTTTGTTGAAGCCAGGGTGTTCATTGTGTTGAGGGAAGCAGGAACCTCCCCAGCCAGACCCCCCTGCCTCCAGCCACTGCAGGCTGGCACAGGACAGGGGGATTGGTGGAGGGAGATGTGATGGGGGATGTCTCTGCAGGTCGTTGCTGATCTGTTGACACAGGCTGAGTCAGGCTCAACGAGATACTTCTACAAGCTGGGAAAACATCCAAAAAGGAGAAGTGGAGATGTTTGCCTGCCCAGTCAGTTTGCTTGCCATTGGTGTTTTCCTACTTCCCTGTTCTAAGTAAATACACTTAATGTATGTCAGACTTCAAAGAAGTGATAACCAGCTTGGGGCAATCACCTATGGAAAAGGGACAAGGCAAGAATGCCTTGAGAAATGTCCCAGCATCAGGTTTGCTCCCACCCTGCCAATGGCCAGCCCTCCATGGAGGCACAGGCTGGAAAGGCAGAGGTCTGTGAAGTGCAGATATGCAGGGAACCATGGACAGGTTTGTGAGTCAGAGCTCAGAGAAGGAGAGCACAGCAACACCAGTGTGCTGGGAATAAAAGACAGGTTTCCTCAGAGACACAAACGAAACCTCGCTGTCCCACTTAGAGCTGCTCTCAACACCACATATGGCAGGTGTCTGAAGCAAGGCAGTGACACTAAACATGTCCCTTCAAAGGATAAAATGCAGAAGAAACTTTCCAGCTATCAGCTTTTCGTAACTCAGGCAAAATGCCAGAGAGGGTTCTTTGATTGGCCTGCCCTTCTCCTCCCAGTGGAGGACACTGAAGGGACACTGGTCCCTGGGACAGGAGATGTGCTGCATGGGGCACCCATTCTCAGCATATTTGCTCTGGCAGCCACCCTAGTCTCTGTGGATTTTGGGGGAAAAAAGTGACCACTGTGGAAATCTGTCATTTAAATTTAATATCCTGTTGTCTGTGAGGATGCAGTCCTTTTGGGAAATTCAGTCCTGGCAGTTAAAAATAAAGCAGCTGTGTGGAAACAGTGAGACAAACAGCTCTGTCCCTGTACACCCAAGCCAGCACGCCTGGAGTCCTCAAAGTCCAGTGGTACTCAGCCCAGATCAAGTCCATTCCCCACAGGAGAGCTGTTCTGGAAGCTACTTGGAAATGCATCCCAGCAGAACAGTATCACCCACAGCATTTACCTGCGGTTGATGTGGAGTTACAGTGACATGAGACTTCCCTGTGGCTGCACCAGGCTATTTGAAATTCGAGGCAGGCATAAGGCATGTGACAGTACATGTTGTTCATGTGGGGAAACTCTTTCGTTAATATTCATGCCTTGGGACTGGCCTAAGGTAGACAGTTTTTTTAAGCATGCAACACGTTTAAAATGCAGGGTTGCCTTTAATGCCTGGAACACTAATGCAGCTAAAATCATTGGTTCATCTAAAATCAGACCTTCACAGAAAGCCCATTTCCTCTGAGCACCAACACACTTGTACGGGTAGAAATATTCTTGATCTTCAGTCACCAAAGGCTAATCTCTCTCAGAGTGAAAGAAAAAGTAAAACCTCAAGAAGCTGCAGGATGTGTGGGAGTTAATTTCTATATCTAAACAGTTATTTGAACCAACACAGTGGTATGAAAACATGTCTCCACCCTCCTTTTGCTCTGGAAACACAATTTAGAGGATTTAGAGGACATGTGGTTCTCCAGGCCACACTGTCAGTAATTTATACAGGGTCGCCCACAGAAGGGACACATGTCCCCATGGCCCGCACTGCTGTGGGAAGCCCTGGCTGAGGGGGGAGGCTGCAGTGCTGGGGCTGCAGCAGTGCTGGGGCTGCAGTGCTGGGGCTGCAGCAGTGCTGGGGCTGCAGCAGTGCTGGGGCTGCAGCAGTGCTGGGGCTGCAGCAGCGCTGGGGCTGCAGCAGTGCTGGGGCTGCAGCAGCTGTCTCCTGCAGTGCTGGGGCTGCAGCAGCTGTCTCCTGCAGTGCTGGGTTGCAGCAGCTGGCTCCTGCAGCAGCACAGCTGCCCGCGGGCCCGCCCGGCAGGGCCGGTGCAGGGTGCGTGAGCGCAGCCCGTGTGCAGGCAGGGCAGGCTCGCAGGGCAGGCAGCCCCGGCAGGAGCCGTGTGCCCCTCACGCCAAGTTGTGTCTGCCTGTGAGTCACAGCCCTGACTCATGAGCTGCTGCGGATTAAGCTGTAATTTGAAGATGTTGCCGCCTACATCTGTCTGCACTGCTCCTCTCCCGGAGGTGGCAGAAACAAACACTCATACTGTCATCTCAAAAATTCGGCCAGACGTGCTGGTTCAAACCCCAGGTGAGGGCAGGTTAGGGTGAGTGAGCAGGCGAGCGCACGCCTTGCAGCAATAAACCCAGGGAAGGAGGTTTCCATCCCATTCAGGGGCTGGAAGATGTCTGCCGCTCCTGCCTGCCAGCTCCCAGCCACGGCTCTCACTGGCTGCTGCCGTGGCTCTCTCATCTGCCGCTGCCCAAACCCCTCGCCTGGCCCCAGCACCTCATGGAAAGGTCTCTTTGCTCACCTCACACACCACGGGGGTCATCTAGCACCTAAGACAGGGGCAGGTGTTTGTCAAATGCATGTGTTGATGCTCTAAGAATCATGAGCACCACTTCTCTTGCCATTAGCCTTGCCTTGGAAAATTAGTTATATTGGGACCTAAGAGCTAGAAACATTTGTACTGACATAAATTTAACTGAAATAGCCAATTAAACTAAAATTGCTTTGATTTAAGTGAAAATTAAGACAAGTGGCAGTATCCAGGATAAGATTGATCAGGATTATTTGTGAACTCCCAGGCACATTTCTGCTGGAAGAGCCAAAATTCTGTACCATGTGCTTATTCTGGCTCTCAATGTTTTTTTTTTTTCCTGGCATTAAACCACCTGTTGGAAGACAAACCGTGCCTTATCCAGCATAAAGGCAGCCAGCACACTTGTCAACAATTTCTGAACAAATGGAAGCATGCATTTGTACAGGATCAGCACTTTGCACCAGGAAGCCACCGTGTTTGTGATATTTTGTTGGAAGCCATAAAGCCAGATTTTTTTCCTTTTATCAGCAGCTCACGTGTGCAGTGCTTTAACTAAAATGGTTTAACTTTGGCCCTTTGATTACAGCAGCACAACTCCTTCCCACAGGCCAGTCCTCAGCTCTGAGTTAGTCATTGCTTTTGGTTTACACACAGGAATTGTATTTGATGCGGGAGCAGATAAGCAATGCATCTGCTCAGTCATATTTCCCCAGCGTCTCTCCCTTTGTTCTTTTGCCTTTTATCTGCCGAGTTCTCTCTGCAGAGATCCCTGCCCTTACCCTGCCGCTTTTCCCTTCTTTTCTAAGCTTGCCCTTGCCCACCTCTGCCTCTGCAGGAGAACAACCAGCCGCTCGCTTTTAGCGATGCCCTCACTATTTACCGATGCAAGTTCCCCATTCAGAATTAATTTCCCTTTTGTTTGCCTTAGCTAGAAGGGGCTGTGAAATTTGCAACAGTTTCTCCCTAAACGAGAACAGGGAAGAGGGACACTCCGCATCCATCCGTGCACGTGGCCGCGCGGGTCACCCGCCGCCGCTGCCCCGCCGGCGCTCGGGCAGTGCCAGGGGCTGTGCGCGCTGAGTCACCGCCCGCGCCCAGCGCACCAGCACGGCCCTGCACAGACCCATCAGCGGAACAAGGGCCACGCTGACGGCTCCCAGCGCACAGCTAACGCTGGGTAAAGGCCAGCTTGTGTCTTCGGGGGAGGAGGGCAAGAAGGGGCTGGTGCCCAGGCTAGCCGCAGCGCTCCTCTGGCTGACTCAGCCGGAACTGCCCCCGCAGGTCCCCACACGGGGAGGGCCCCCAGCCCTCCTGTGGGTACACGGAAGCTTCCTTGGCACATGTGCCAGTCCTACGGGACTGTCCATGTGGGTCTGGTGCCTTCAGGAGCGGCCCCAGGATGGGCTGGAGCGGGATAAGATGAGGCAGGCAGGGAAAGAGATGCTCCTGCCCATGCTGTGCACAGCAGGTATCCCAGCTGGGACACATTTGCTTGCTGGAGTAGTCTGCAAAAGAAATTGCTATAGGCATGAATATTTAAATTTCCTTCCAATGGGTATCAAGCCAAATTCCACATCTCAGTTCCAGGGTGAATCAGGATGATCAGACACGCTGCTTCACAGAACAGAAATGTAGAGGTAAGACCAAATCCCGATGCCTTCCTCCAAAGGGGATGGAGTGCCTGGCCAATTAATTCAGCAGAAAGGGAGGGAGGAATCGTAGCCCTGCAGGCTATTGGGTTTTTTCATCTTCGCTTGGAGGGCTTACCTGGCAAAGCTGTTCCCTGAGGTCACCAAGCGAAAGAACAGTGTCTGTTGAACAGAAAACCTGTGACTTTTTTGCAAAGCTCCTCTGCTGGGTGAACATGACTTGTCTCTGTGAAATACTGTTATTCCCCTGGGAATATGTGCCCTGAGCATGGGGCAGGAAAGATAGAGGCAGCTTCTGGAACCTGCTTAAAAAAGGACAGGGAAGTGTGTTTAAATTCCCTTTTCTTTTTCTCTGGGTCAGCTAGACCTGTCCTGAGCCCTAGCTGGATGACACCAGCCAGATTGTATGCCTGGAGAGTGCATCCTGAGATAAGGGGCACTGTACCCCAGTGTGGCCCTCCAGCACTGCCTAGCACCTCCATCCCACCTGGCAGGACTGCACTGCTGCAGCTGGTCTGTTCAGGTGCATTAGTACCCGTGCTGGCTTTCCAGAGCAGCCTCCCCCATGCCGCAGTTTGCTTTGGTTGTGCCCCAGCTGGGCAGCCCTGCCACAGGCAGCAGAAGCGTGATGTGCAGACAGGCTGCAGCAAGCCACCCCTGACACTAGATCCAATGCCTGGAGAAAAGTGTCCTAATCCTGCCAGGTTTGCTCCCTGCTGGCACCCACGTGAGCTAATCCTTCCCAGCGTGTACCCAACCCTCCCATTTCCTTCCCTGGGAAAGCCTGTCAGCCTTCTTGCCTGGCAGCATTGCACTGGGTGGCTGAGCTGCCACCCATGGGGAGAGCGGGAGCCACCCCTGCCTTGACCTGGGCTCTCAGGCTGCACAGACAGGCCAGCACCGGGGGCTGCCCTGGCTCACACCTCAGCAGCCTCCTCTGCAAAACTAACAGATTCTCACTGCAAAGAAACAGAAACCAAACCAGAAAAAGAAGGCGTCTGCAGAAAGGTTTTTTTGGCGGACTGCTGCTGGGTACTGCTGGCTCTGCAGGGGCTCCCCGTTCCTGTCGGGATCTACCTTTGCCGCCGTTTGCAGCCTCCTCGAGCTGCCTCTCCAGCAAGAAGGCACACAGCGATCACGGCGCTGATCCCTGGGGATATTACTGCACGATGGGAAAAGCAGCTACAACAGCGGCTGGGCGTGATGCTGAAGAAGTCATCTTCCTACTGTGTCCTTAATACAAATACTCTTATGGAAAATGAATCAGCCCTCTTTGGGCTTTTTTCCAGAGGCCCCTCTGACTAATTTTGTCCAAAACAGCCAGGCTGACCCTGCACAGCAGTATGACGGTGGCAGACAGGACCTGCTCACGTTTGGGTGGAGGCAGGGAAAAACTGTTTTGCAGGCCTGCCCAAAAAAATCCTCAAGCTGACTCTGCCAAAAACCACACCAAACATATGGTAAATGAAATCGCTGGCAGGGAGCTGGCTTGGACGGCAGGAGTGTTTCAGCACTGTGGACTGCTTGTTAGCTGGCCTGAATTGTATTTATGCTGCTTTAAGCAGCTCCATATTTAAGGAAAAGAAGGCAAAGGAGAGGGCAATGCCAATTTTTTGGGTGTGCTTTTGATGCCTCCCCAAGCAGATTATTTTCCTGACGATGTTAGTATGGTCACAGTGCCTGTCCCATCCTGTGGTTAAGAGCACAACAGCATCACAGAAGGTTTCACCTCCTCATATGGCAACAGTCTTCTGGGGAAAAGCAGACAGAAGGGTTTTTCTTTCTTGGAACAGTGACTCTGCCTATTTCACCATATGAATGTCCTGTACATTTCACGGAGCTGATGAAATCATGTACAGATGGGATCCATCTTAACAAAGGCTCTTATTCACAGGGCAGGTTTCTCTGCGGCATATCTTGGGCCGTATCCCAGCTTGCATAGCCATATCAACCAAATGCATCCACAGAGCCAGGAAAATTTCTGTGAGGATACCAGACACAGAGATGCTGTGCCCCTGCTGCTGTGAGCAGCATGACTTACTTGTGCAGCAGTTTGGCCCCTCTGGAAATCTGAGCCTTGTGATGCATAAGGCAGTAATAAAGGCAGTAAACACGCCTTTCCTCACATGATGGCCTTTAAAAAGGTTCAGATACCAGACACCATTTCCAGGATGCTGCCAGGTGCTGTGGAGAAAGCATGGCAGAGCAGCAAGATCATAAGAAAGAGGTGCCTGATGTCCTCAAAAATTTGATAGGCTGCCATAAGAGTAGCTGTGGAGGATATAGCTACTGAAGGAGGATGAAAATAGAGCAGACAAACAGTAGTTCCTTTCCTTGGGTCGGGGGTATCATTTTTCCTTCTGGAGCTATAGTGGTGGAGTGCCGGGGCAGAGCTCACCTCCACATTCATGGGCAGCCTTTCACCACCCTTTGCATGCTGCAGCTTGGAGCTCAACCATTCCCCCAGCCCTACCCCTTCCCTTAGTTTACTCCATCTCTCTGCAGGCTGTGGAATCCTGACTATTGCACTGGCAAGGGCCTTTTTCAAGAGAAGGCAGGGGGACAGATACTGTGGAGCTGCTGTCCTGCTCCTGACTCCGTGGGCACACCTTTCTGGGGCTGAGTGATCATCTAAGCCAACGGGATGACCAAATCCCACAGAATCTGTTTGTTCAACAACCTGATATGGACATGGAAAATCAAAGTTTCAGAGCAAACTTTTTGGGCACAATCCAGCTCAAACACGGATCAATAAACCCTTCCCCTGCTTTTCCTTTCTTGATGTGCATTCAGCACTCAGTCAGTAGTACCTTAGAAACATCTCACTATCTGCCTATGCTCAAAAGGACAAAAAACAACAACAAAAGGAACTATATAGAGGCATGACTTAAGAGAGTTTGGAAATCGCTTCCCATATGAAACACTCCTTTAGTCACAGGCACAAAAAAGCATCAAAATTCCCTGCCTCTGATGTAAACAACAGAAAGAAAAAGTCATCTGGAAGGACAGGATGATTCATACTGAGGACCTGACTCGTAATATTTATCAGTGTTGAAATTGCCTCTGCAAGATGACTGCATGTGCAAACGGCACCAGCGAAATCCCAGCTCCTGCACAAGAAGTATCATTAGCAGCAAAGTGGTGTGGTGAGACTCCAGTGGCACAACCCTTGATCTGGTGAGTAATCCTAAGTCATCCGACCAGTCCCAGCTAAAACAGCACTGTCATTCAGGTAAAACTGCTTTACATAAGGGCAGCTGCAGCAGACTGGAGCACACTCAGGCTTTGCAGCCCTCTTCAACAGCAAAATAGAAGGGATTTTTCTTGGCCCTGCAAAAATTCCTGCTGAGGGTTTCCTTAAAAAGATGCTGCTCAAGCTGGATGCTTGAAGAAGACTGGAGAATAGGCCAGTCTTTTCCTTTATGTTAATTGCCCTGAGCCAAGCAGTAAAAGGGCAAAAAAGGCCATGCTGACTTTATGCATTGTTAGGAGATACTTTCCTCTGCACATTTGAATCTGTTTACTTAATCTTCCAGGCCTTTACCCATGAATATTAAATTCCTTGATCACTATGCATTAGGAGTCATCTTCACACCATCTGTTTGTATTTGTCATCTAACCCTTGTAAATAATAAAATGTACTTTGTTCTCAAGTTCATGGATCCTAGCAGGAGAGCAATTACTGTTGAGGAAAAGTACTGTGTGAAACTATTGGCAGTTACAGGACTCTTCTTTAGCCTCCCATCTTGCCACTATACAATAAACGAGAGCCAGGATCTGGCCCAAAGAACGATGCATGGTTTCTTTCAAGGGCCAGAAGAGATGGTGGAGGGCTGTACCTCTCTGAAAGTGATGCAGGTGCTCTTGCCCACACTTCTAAAAGAAGGCAGTGTCAGAAGAGAAGGCTGCACTTCAGGGGAGCAGCCTTACTGAGAGTCAGGCATGCCAACAGGATCTAGCTGCTCTGCTTAAGCAAAAATACAACCTGGATCGGCAGGAATGGCTGTGGCTGTTTAACAGGATGGCCTGGGCAGCTGGCCTAGGCAAACTTCCTAAGAGGTACTGGCACAAAAGAAACATCTGAGGAAGAAATAGGTAAATGAGCAGATAGACAATGTTTCTCTCACACCTGGGAGTGCCATTAAAGAAGTGAAATCGTCACCCATCAGCTGAGAGGCAAAGTTCAGAGAAGGCTAGGCAAATACCAAGGAAAACAGTGATAAAGTGCAGTTGTTACAACATGAAATTAATCCTTAGAGGGAGCTCTGCCTGAACATTTTATTAGATCATTCAATGAGAGCAGCCTTGACACATATTACCAAGGTTCAATTTCAACTTTATCAACGCAGATAAATGTGTGAATCCCTAGGACTCACGAGTAGAAAAAAACATGTGCCATGGTGGAAGACCTCTGTAGACAACAAAAGCTGGCTGGCGAGCACACCACATGGGCACAGTGCCTTGGGGAGCCAGTCAGAGACATACTTTGCAGGAGACTCACAATGATTTACATCCCCTAAGGATTTGTCTCTCTGTGCTCCTATAAATTATCTTATATGCCAGGCAACTATCAATAAGCACTCAAATTGTTACCGTCTAGTTAAAACCTAATGTAGTCAGCTAAAGAGGGGATCATTTAGGAGATTAAATGGAATCATATTATTTTTATCTGACACATTGGTAGCAACAAATTTAGGCAAGAGAATGGTTGTCAAATATTTGTTTAACTGGAAGAGTTATCTGGGCTTGGACAAGATACCACTTGCCAGTCTGCTCAGCCTTGCAAACATCCCACACCAGGAGGTTACCTATTAAGTGATAGACAATATAACTCGTTAATTGTTAGAGCATTATGACCCTAGACTTTGCCCAGGTATTTAATAACACCATCTGCTGTCTAGGTCTGCAATACTGTTATTTTAACATGAAGATTTCTCTCCTTTCTCCACGAAAAAGATTGCAAAAACAGCACTAAAAGAGAGCAGAGCACCATGGTACTTAAAGCTGACTGCCCAAGCAAAATATTCAGGAGGTACAGTTCACCCAAAATACCACAAATGCATTGTCTTGAATTTGGAAATCTTGATGTGCTGATGGCTGAGGGCCTGTGATCCAGCCTTGTGGACTGCACTTGGGAAAACCTTGTCTTGCCTGAGAACAAGCTGGGAGTGAAATGCATTCTGGTGCAGGCTGGCAGTCACTTTGCTCTTTCTGGCACCGTTGCTTTTTCCTTCACCAAAACAACAGCAACAGTCCAAAGGCCACCCTTTAGGAATCACTGTGTCTTTAGATCCTTTTCTCTTTGATAACATACTTTTAAAGCATGTACATTTCACACCAAGCAATCACATTTATCAGGTTTTCCAATCCTCTTCTTGCTGACAGTGATGTGATTTTTGGCTTTGGCTTCTTAGGGAATTTGGAGGAGGGAATAAAACTATGTATTTCTCTCAGTTGGTGTCTTCTGGTCAGTGTTTATGGGGTTTCATGTAAAGCCATTCCCAGTGCACTGGAAACCTGAACCTACGGGATTCAGTGACAAAAGTCTGAACAACCGAGATGAGCCAGTTTCTCACTCTGGAATGTTGCACTTTGTGTGCAAATAATCTTTTCCTCCAAATAAAGAGAAGGCAAAACGTAGCTGGTGAGCTGCCCGATGAAGGAGGAAGCATTAGAGGTGTGAACACCAAAGTCCTCCAGAAAACAAGGCCAAGAGAAAAAGCCCAGAGTGGACTTTAAATTTAAAAGTGCAAATTTGTAGTGGGTTTTTAAAAAATGTTTTTATTTTGCTTACTGCTTATTGGTGTATGTTTGAGGAATAAAACAATCATGAATCCTCCACACTCGCCACCTTAATTCCTATACGAGACTAGGAGGTGGAGTGCTTTACTTGGCACTCTGTTGCAAAAGAGAGGTCAAATATGAAACTGAACATATGAATGTAATTAGGAGGGTATGTAAAATATGGGGGCTGGATGTCTTAACAGTGTCCGAAGCAGGCTTGTCTTGACATGCCATTGGTTGAAAATGATTTTAAGTATTCCAGTCTGTCGGACAGTGTATCTGATTACATCTGAAAAGAGTTTCTTAGTCTTTAGCTCATATGATTTTTCTCATATTTCAAGAGTAGAAGTTTGATTCTGAAAGCCTAGCATGCAGAAACATTCACATCTTTTTGAAGTGTGTGAAACAGTATCTTTTTATTACCAATGCTAGTTCTGGAAGAAGATGTGAAAAAGTCCGGATTCTTCCCACTTGTCCTGTATTCATTCTGAGGCAAAGAAAGTTCTACAGTCATTTATGCATGCTACCTAGAGGTGCAGGCAGCAGGATGTGATGGGATATTTTTCTCCATTTGTAAACAGAGAAACTGGTATTTTCCTATCATATATAGCTGAGTAGGTTTTCTTACTGTTGTTTCACAAATGACAAAGGAATGGCTAAAATCTGTGCCAAAAGTATGCACAAAAATCTATCTCTACTCTTTGCCTATGATTTGCATTTTCTTTTAAACCTTTCCAAGTGAAGCAGTAGGCAAAATCCCCAGCAACTAGAAGCATGTGCAAGGATGCAGAAAGCTTTAGAATATGTTTCCACACCCTGCTGACCTATTCATCAAAAGTCTGCCAAAACACGTAACTCTTAGTCTAAAGCAAAATTCACGAGAAAGGGCCTCGCTTGCATTAACCTACTTCTTTCCAGGTTGCGTGCCACTGCAGGATCTCCCAGCGGAAGAGGAGCTGAGCCCATTATGTGACTTTCCTGTCCTCCCTAGGAATTTTCCCAGCTTTTTGGCAGAGGGGGACACTGGCAGGAGCAACCCTTCTTCAGCTCTGCCGGTGGGCCAGGCTGGCACTCTGAGTGAAGACAAGCAGGTGCAATGGTCCTCTGGATGAGGCAGGAGTGAGTTGTCAGCTGCAGGGCTGCTTGACCTCACGATAAGCAGTGCAGTGCATCATCACCTCCGGCCAAATGCTGCTCTAGTGAAAATTCAGTGCCTTAGCAGAGCTGCCCCCAGAGGGAACTATGATTCCCCTGTGATCACTGGCTTACTGAGGCTGGGAGTGGTGAGTGATACCAGGTTTAGATGTGCCTGACTCCTTTTCCCAGCTCTCTCTCCGTTTGAATCACCATCCTGGTTCACGAGCATGGTGCAGTCCTAGGGTAAGGTTCTCATAATCCCAGAGAGCATTTGTGGAGCCATAAACTTGACAGCAATGGCTTCAAATGGAAAGTAGGCCCCCATACTGAAGTGACATGGGAGTATCTCCCTCACCCCATACCTGCATTGCATGTACCAGTTTTTGAGACTGTAATGCAAACTCCCATTTTATTTACACACACATGCACGCATGTGTTTTATTCTAGTTTTGTACCTGTTAGACATAGGCCCGGTAAGAACAACAAAGGAAAAATCATGCCAGTAGTTTTTTTAGTGCTACTGAGTGATGTGCACACCCCTCTGCAGTGAAGAGAAGTCCCATGCAGGGGTTTCCCCACATCATCGTTATTGGTGATGGAGGCAGGGCTGTCATGTTGCTCTGCAGGATACAGAGCCCTGCCTTTAAGCTCCTCAGATCCAGGCAGGAAATCAGACCCATCTCCAGCATGGCCCTGTGCCCCTGGGAAGCCCAGCTGGTCCATGTGTCCCTCGCTCCTCTTCAGTGTGCACTCTTGGGGAGTGTTGTCTTGGGGAGGGTTGTCACAGCTGTTGGTGGGTGATGGGAGGATGCCTGTGGGTGCAGCATGAGGGGCTTCTGCAGCAGCTCCAAACTGATGCTGCTGCTGAGGTCCCTTCCCAGCCACCCGTCCTGACCTGCTCCCTTCTCTGCAGAAGCACCCCTGGCACTGCAGGATGGCGGCACTGGGGCAGGTTTAGTTGCACTGCAGCTGTTGGTGCTGCCAGATTTGCTCCAGCAGACACACAAGCAAAATGCTGAGGGCAGCACCAGCAGAACGGAGAGCTGGGCTGGGGCACAATGGGACCACTTCTTCTGCTGACAGCAGCAGCTTGTTGTGCCCCCCAAAGCAGACTGCAGGCGTGCTGCATTCTCTCCTCTGGTAGCTCACCCAGCTCACGCCCAAGGCCATCTGGATCAAAGACAGGATGAGACAGTGATCCGGAAACCAGGGCCAAGCTCCCCTCTTCAGCATGGCACTCTGGGGCGGTGATTTGGTCTGCTATTATGTAAGATTCAACAAAAGCTGTATAACAAAACTATTTTAAGTAAGAATGTTAATTGAAGGCTGAGTCAGGCTGCAGCTAAAGCAGAGATGTTTTTGAGAGGCTTGTACTCTTTTTCATTTGGTCTGTATTTTTTCCACTTAATTACAATGTGTGTGGAACAGCAGTTAGCAATAATAGTAACTGGCAGAGGGAAAATGGATGATCAAGATGATCATTCTCTTGCCTCTGGATCAGCCACTGAAACCCATCCCAGATCTGCACTATTCAAAAGCCATTCACCTCTGCACAAGGCATATGGGAAGTGCAAGCAGACCATGGAGCAAAAAAGCAGCTGCATGGTGCTCCCTATCGTGACGGACTGCCGGTGGAAACTGGTGAGACATGTTAGGGGGAGGCTTGTTGAAGGACATCTGTGTGACACCTTCCAAGAGCACATGCAAGGCCCCTGAATCAGCAGCAAGTGGCAGCTGTGCAAGCAGCCTCTGCAGCTGCCCCAGCAAGCTCACTGGCATGGCCATTCCTCAAGGAAGACGCGAGGTCCTTCCGCAGGCCCCATTACTGAAGATGACTGGTCCTCATCCAGTCCTGTTTGGGAGACTAAGCGATATGCAAGCCCCAGCCTTTGGCAAGTTCCTTTAATGACTGGAATTTGCAGGAGGAGACTGAGTTTAATTGCCAGTTCCAGCACAGGTCTCCCAGTTATTAATGCTGCTGGTGTTCTTTTAATCGAATATGAACTCAACTGTACTTCCTAGCAGGCACCATCTTCTGGAGCTCAGCATGAGCAGAAGGGATGTGGGTGCCTGGAAAAGGGATGTGTATGATTTTCTTTGCCCAAAAGTACACATGGACAGAATGGAGTAATGCAATACAACTCTACTGTTTAAGTTTACAAATACATCATTAATGCCTAAACTTGTAAGTATTGCTCCTCAGCACTGCTACATGCACACATACTACTCATGTGACAGAATGTACAAGAAGATAAAAATATCCTTTTTAAGTTGTTTTTGCTTAGCATATTAGACTGCAGTCAGCAAAAAGATAAGGCTATGGGCTGAAACACAGAGAGGATAATTTCCTCTCCGCTCTGCCTGCCCAGAACACCCCCTAAGGGGTTCCCTGCACAGGAGGGGCACTGCCTGAGCATCAGGGAGAGGAAGGGAGAGAATGAGAAGAAGTGCTGGGAGGCCAAAACCAAATTTTGTATGCATTCTGTGCTTTCTCAGATTTGGGCACCCTTCTGTTGACTCTTGTCCCATTGCAAAATTGAAATAGCATAGCTGTAATGATTAGCAGAAACATGGGCATCCCAACAATATCTCAATATGCCTGGAACAAACTAAGGCTGCAGCCTAATGAACCATTTTGCAGCCTTTGCATGCAATGATCAAAATTCCTCCTGAAGGAAAACTGGTCTGTTCAAGGGACTCTCCTGTAGCAGCTGCCCACCACTCCCTGTATTATAGTCCTTTCCCTAAGGAGCAACCCCCAGAAGTGGGGGATAGGGCAGCACACCAGCATAGTGCATCTTGCTATCCAGAGAGGTGGGCATGTCGGGTTTGCTACCCATCGTTCAGTAGCTATACAATGCTAGCAATTGCTAGGGAATCAGAGAGGGAATCCATCTCCCCTTTTCTCTCCCCCGAGTTTTTTTGAACTAGCTGATCTGTGTGGAGGCCAAACCCATCGGCACCTACCCCCCCCGAGCCCCCAGCCCCTCCAGGTGTCCTCACCCTGCAGGAAGGATGAGACAACTGCTGCGGTGCAGAGTGGAAAAATGGGATTGCGAAATGGCCGGCGCTGCCAGGAAGCCTGGATAGCAGCAGCAGCAGCAGCAGCACAGTCTCCCTTCGGCTGGGCTGCCTGCCCCACTGGTGGTGGTCCTGTCCGGCCCCAAACTGTGGGGCCACCAGCCATTGAGGCAGGGAGGCTTTTGGGACAACGAGTTCTTCTGGCAGGCCCGGGAGGTGATTTGCCAGCTGGAGCTGTCAGCAAGCGCCAGTTTGCTGCTTCAGGGGGATGTTTGGGTAATACAGGAACTCCCATGTTGGAAACAGCATTAATAGCCCTGGCCCACACTTTGAGAAGGTCTGGTCCTCTGTTTTGACTTTTATTTTGTGTGAGGACCCTACTGCCAACTCCCACAGACAGGGAAAAAGCATTTCCCAGCCTGAACTCCCCAGCCCATCTGAGAAAGCCTTTGGCACAGCCTCCTTGGGGCTCCTCTTTGTGCTTTGCTCAGGCACACCAGCACTTCCACACAGGCAGAGAGGGAAGCTCTGCCCCTCTGCAGCTACTCTGCAAGCTGCATTGACATGGGCTCAGGGGAATGAAGCACAGACAAGGAATACAACTATCCAGAAGCCTAAAAAGAAGGAGCTTTAAAGCCCTCTGTAATTTTTTTTTCTACAGACGATCTGTTTCTGCTCTTATTTTGTAACGTTTCCTGTGGAGTCCTCGCCCCTGTCCAATTTTCTGAGGGTATTTGGAAGCCTGTCGATTCCCGCACAGAAGGCAGGGAGCAGAGCCAGCGCGGTGTCACGGAGGGGTCACTGCTTCCTGGGCTTCCTGTTTATTTTGGGAAGGGGTCACCCGGCCAGCCGGCCGCTCTGCCTGCGCCCCGGGAAGCCCCCGGCCACCACATTCCTGCCCCCCTCGCCCGTGGCTGCAGACAATTGCTGACTGTGGCTGGAAATGCAGAGCACCAAGGCGGGGTGTAAATGGGATAACCCGACATGCCTATTTACTCAGCCTGGGGATAAGGGGCGGAAGCTTTTCCACATCAATTGCCCTTTCTTCTGGTATCTGGAAGTGCCTCTCTGAAGTTTTTCGTTCTCTTCGGAGGGTAGTAACCTCTGAATTTCTCAAGTATTTCCATGATCTTTTCCTCGCTGCTTTTTTTTCTACTTCTACTTGAAAAAAGGGCATAAAGTCAACTGCGCTGTTAAAAAGAGAATTGTCTCCTTTTTTAAAGAAAGCATGCAAATTTTTCTCCAAACTGCCTTGAGCAGAGCCCACCAATGGAGCAGAAGCTGTAGCGCACAGGCTCTTGCTCACGGTGCGGGTCCCTGGTAACTGGCCCTGCCCAAGCTGTCCAGAGCAAAGCACTGGAGCAGAATAGCAGCAGACATCGCATCTCCGTATTTTGGGACATATCCGTGAACTGATGGTAAATTATTGTCCTGTTGCTGTTTCCTCTTCCAGGCAGGCTCTGCCTAGGTTGCCTCACAGCTCTTCAAAGTTAACACCAAACAGCAGCATTCAATGCAGCTGTCTTCAAGGAGTTAATAAAAGGCCCCATGTATAGGAAACAGCAGACACTGAGTAGCTGCTCGAGTCCCTCTCAATCCTCTGGCACGCCCTGCCTCACATTGAGCTAGTGCAGTGACCTCTCTCCGGCCTCAGTGGAGTATTTTTGTGCCAGTGGCTCTGTCGCTCCTGCCATCAGCAGTCAGCTCCAGGCTGCAGGGAAGCCGTCAGCATGCCGCTGACAAGCAGCTATTGGGGAAGCATGTTCTCATCCTGCAAGCCATTAAGTGCACACAGCTTTACATTCATAGTGATGCTCCTGTGAATAAAGTTATAACTGGTTGTAAACATCTGCAGGATCAGTGGCTTACCATGAGCCTGTCCAAAGCCTATTTATGTCAACAAGCTGTGCCTGATGGCACCCTCATTTGAATCAGTATCTTCTTTTTCCCCCTATAGCACTAGATTAAACACTATTGGCCCAGAGTCACCTGCATCTGACTAAATCCAAAATTTCAAGGACTATTCCCAGCCTCTCCTCTTTCAGTTCTGGGAGAACAACCTCCATAATCCATTAGGGATCAATGAAGGAGTGATGGTAGCATCCTTCAGCATAATTGCCCTTCCTTTCTTGGCTCTGGCCTTTATGATATTACCCTGCAGGACTTCTGCCACAACAGAAGGATGCAAATAAAAGCCATAGAGGAAGCAGTGCAGATCTGCTGGAGAAGGATGTGAGACAGCCCTCAATCAGAAGGGAAAGAAGAATGCCAAAGGCAGAGGTGAGAAGTGAGGAGCACTGGTTTGGACACAGACAGAAGGGCAGGCCCCACGGGAGATAGGTATGTGGGTGAAGTGCAGGCTGGAGGCACAGTTCTGGGATAAGGGTCTGCATGCAATCACTGCTGCCAGTGCAGAGGACAGGCGGGAAAAGATATAAGACCCTGCAGGGAGGAAGAGAAACACAGCAAGATCTCAGTGTGGTTCACTGACAAAGCAAAAAAACACATTGTGAGTGAAGGGGCATGGCATTGATGTAGGGGTGGCAAACACAGTTCATCTCAAAGAGCTGCCCCACTCTCCAACATTTCCTCTCCCCTCTTTCCCTCACCCATGACACTGGTCACACCAGATAAAAGCCTTCCCCACTGTGCTGGACCCTCATCATGCCACCATGGTGCTCCTTGGTCAGGCACTGCCCCAGACCTTCACAGCCCTGCACCCCATAAGACACTCGCTGCTCCTATCTATAGCCTTGGTGTGTTGCAGCAAGGGGCGTTTCACAGAGATCGGGCACAAAGGGATGGTTTCTGTTTCAAAAAAGAGAAAAAAAACACAAGAGACAAATGCATTATTTGTTCGATTCCTGGGCAGTTACTGTTATAAGAGTCAGCAGATTTGAGGTATTTTTTTTTTGTGATTTGATACATAAACCACATTTCCTATGTAGCACTGCCACTATTTTTTAATCAGCTTTTCGACATTGAGCTTGGTAACATGATTTTGTTGCTTTGGTTTTTTTTCCTTTTCCATCAGAATGAATTCAAAGGCAGCAAATGCGGCAAAACCAGAATACTGCTCATCTTGACTTTTCCA
This sequence comes from Polioptila caerulea, assembly GCA_013397295.1. Taxonomy (NCBI): domain Eukaryota; kingdom Metazoa; phylum Chordata; class Aves; order Passeriformes; family Certhiidae; genus Polioptila; species Polioptila caerulea. The sequence continues at coordinate 1,646 of VYXF01006331.1, read as the reverse complement.
TGCAGCTAGTTTTCATTAAAAATAAAGGAAAATAAATACAGATCACATTTTCTGTCCTGCAGTTAAAAGCCTGCCACAGCTCAAAGCTTTGCTTTCTTCTTACCCCGCAGCCCTGCTCAGCTAGCACTCCAGCTCTGCTCATGATCTGAAATGCACAAACACGCTGTTTCTTGGCTTTCCACCAGTATATATAAATATATGTAATTTTTTCCTTCGGAGAACCTGGAGGCTAAAGCAAGAGGGCAAAGGAGTACGTGACTAAAACATCCAAACTTCCTCTTTCATAAGCCATCACATGATGAAGTGCAATTACAATTCCTGCCTTGTCCCTGCCAATTGCAGGCGCATTGCCTCACCCGAGAAACCCGGCTTCTTCCCCCGCCCCGTGTGTGTGAGTGTGTGTGTGGAGGCAGCGATCGCTGCAGCCGGCTTGGCGAGGCTCCAGCTTCGGGCTGGAGAAAGAGGGCAGTGGGTGGAAGACGAAAACAAAGATCTGTTTACTTAGCTTGCATGGATAAATCGTCTTTCCAGCCGGGAAGGGGAGGAGGGAAGAGAAACAGCTTTAAAGGACTTTGATGCAATGTGAAAGGAGGTCTGCTCGGGAAAAGCGAGCCGCTGTTAACCCTTCGCTTTCCGGGAGTACCTAGGGGCTACGGCAGGGCTGCCCCCTTCTCCTTGTTGCTGCCCACCGGCCCCGGCCGGCCGCCGCAGGGCTGCTACAACCTGTGAGGGCTCCGGGGGTAGCTCCCGGGGTAGAAGCCCTGGCCGT